>OX637641.1:7343799-7387708 GCA_951802225.1 Euspilapteryx auroguttella | reverse complement strand
ATTCAATTTGAGAAAATGGCGCTAGTAGTCAGGAATTGAACCTCAATTGTGGTTCTTAATTTTTTTGGATTCCGCTTTGTAACTAATTGTTGCCTCATCATATCAAAGAGTTCTGATAAATGCTTTCATAAATAGCTTAAGCACTCGGAGTTTTGACTCGGAGTTTCCCTGGCAGATCGAATCAGAAATGAGTCAAGATCCGCAAAATAACTAAAGTCAATCGACGGAACTGAACCCAACAATTTTCAAAACTTAAGTGGCAATGGGTAGGACCTGTAGCGCGAAGAACCGATGGTCATCGGGGCCGAAAAGTTCTCGAGTGCCGACCGCGCACCGAAAGTCGCGAAGTGGGCAGACTACCCACAAGGTGTTTAGACGAACTGGTTTAAGTTTTGGGAGTCCACTGGATGAAGGTCGTCCAACCGTTCCGCAATATGAGGGGGAGGCTATGCTATGTCCTGCTTTTTAGACGTCTTTCGGCTCAGATTTTGATAGGATTACATGTTCTGCCATTTTCGCTAGACAAGGCTTATATTGGTGTATTTTGTTTGTGCAGCGCAAATGCAGAATCACCTGACGACGCACACGGGCGCGCACCCGCACACGTGCGCCACCTGCGGCGCCTCCTTCACCAAGCCGCAGTCGCTGAAGAAGCACTCGCTGATACACCTGGGTCTCAAGCCGCACCAGTGCGACGTCTGCCCCATGAGGTGACTGCTTGTCTGCTTGCTTTACAAATTACATAAGGCTTAGTTTGTTTATGTTAGTAGCTGTGTACACTAGATAAAGCGCGGCACGGATACGGCGCAGGCTCCAAATCGGTTTAATCAAGATCGGTGACGATGTGATATCTGTCATCTTGAGAATCTAACATTATGCGAATATGAAATTCTGCTTATCTTCCGTTAGGCGCATCGGGCATTTTTCGAATCAGACATTTTATGAATCTGATATTTTGAGAATCTGGCGTTTAAATCAAGTAATGTCATTTTGCAAATCATGCATTTGGCGTATCTAACATTTTGAGAATCTGGCGTTTAAATCAAGTATGGCATTTTGCGAATCTGGAATTTTGCGTATCTGTCTCTGACATTTTGAGAATCTGGCGTTTAAAAACTAGTATGTCATTTTGCGAATCTGGCATTTTGCGTACCTGACATTTTGCTTTATGACATTTTGAGAATCTGGCGTATAAAAACAAGTATGTCATTTTGCGAATCTGGCATTATGCTACTTCACCAATAATAATAATAATAACAGCGCGTTTGTATTACCAGATGTGGTGTGTGGTGTGGTGCTTGCGCCGTATCCGTGCCGCGCCTTATCCAGTGTGCGCAGCCTTTTTTTTATTTTCTATCTTCTTAGTCCCTTAGGATCCTAAAAATTGGGATAAAACAGCTGGATGGATTAAGTTTAAAGGTTGAATGGAGTAAGCTTAGTTAGACCCTAACACAGATAAGTTATAATTTAGATCGAAAATAGAGGAACTTACGCCTTGCGGCCTGTGCACACAACGGTCTAAGATTTTTCCCTCTGTACTCCGCAGTAAGTCTGCGGGCACGAACTTGCAACAGCCGAGCGATGGCGGCGCGGCGGCGAGGTGACAACGATGACGATGATACAAAACCACGTAACCGCCGTCGGCCGTTTCGTGCCCGTCGCTGTACTGTGCGATGCCGCCATCGCTCGGCCGGCGCAAGTTTCGTGCCCGTAGAGTTAGTTATTCCCGGTCGCCGTTTCGTTCCGACCGACCGCTGTGGTTTTCAGCTGCCGCTCGTGATGATAGTTTGAGTATTATGACCTTCAGGTTCACTGACAAAAACCACCTGAAGCGGCACCAGCGCACGCACACCGGCGAGAAGCCCTACAGCTGCAGCTACTGCGCGCGCGCCTTCACGCAGAGCAACGACCTCGCCAAACATCTGCGCACGCATCTCGGCAAGAACATATACAGGTACAGTGATATACAGGTACCTATGAAACTGCAAGCAGAGTTAAATAAAACAATCGCATCCAGTCATCACATTTACCGGCATATTCGCTACGCTCACAGCGCTTGTATGTAATGCATGGAAAGGTTAGTTAGTACACATCTCTGTGTCCATTTGAGCCAGCGAGATTTTTTTTAACAGATATGTGTTGTCTTTGCGTGCGAGCTATTTTAAACTAACACTATGTATAGAATTTTGCAAGTGACTGTACATCTAGATAAACAACGTACACACGCAAATCTGCTCGCTTCAACTTTGTACTTATGTACTTTAAAATGTAAGACTACCTACACTAATATTATAAAGAGGATAGATTTGATTGTGTGTTTGAATCAAATAAGCTCAGTAACTACAAGACCGTTTTAAATAATTATTTCATCAATTGAAATCTAAAATATTGATTTTCGTCCTCTAGAGCAAAAAGACAGTGCAAAATAAACGCGAAGATGAAAAGCATTATTACAAATGTCGCCGGGGCTGATAAACAGAATATTCTCAAAAATTCAGATTGTATCTGCTAGTTAATACATAGTACAAAACAAAGTCCCTTCCGTTGTCTGTCGCTATATATGCTTAAATCTTTAAACTTTGCAACAGATTTTGATGCAGTTTTTTTTAATAGATAGAGTGATTGAAGAGGAAGGTTTTTATGTATAATACATGAACAATATAATAGTAAGAGGTTAAGCGGTACGAAGTTTGCCGGGTAGACTAGTATACAATATATTAGTAATAACGCTATACCGTAACGTGTAGATGAATGAAAGCCTTGTATTTGGTCCGCAGATGCGTAGTTTGCAGCGCCGGGTTCCGCCTGCAGAGCGAGCTGAAGCTGCACTACCCGACGCACTACGTGTCGACGGGCGCGGGCGACGAGCCGCCGTCTTCCTCCCCCCCGCCGCAGTCGCCGCCCGCACTCGCCCGAGAGGACGGTTTACTTAAGTTTGAAGAGGAAGAGCGCTTGGACAAGGTGAGACAATATCCGCACGGTGTAATGTAAACGCATTAAAACTTGATTTAGATTTACAGTAGATCAAAAGGACGGACCGAGTCCAGGTCCGGTTGGAGCATTTACTCTACAAATAGTACCTACTCATAAATTTTTAGTGACCTACAAAAATATATTTTTCATTCCACCGGCTTGAAAACACCCCTTTTCGTACCTGTACTGTACACGTATTGAAAAAGTGACACTTTATTGACTTTTGGATTACAGCTGGTTGAATATGAATTTCCATACATTACGAATGTACTGAAAAGTTATTTAATCTGTGCATCTGTGCCTTAACCAAAGAAATTTAACTAATAGACTAGCTCCATGGCTTAAACCTCAGGCCTTAACTGAACCAACATTTTAAAAAAGGCGGCAAAATAATTCTTTTTGTTTACGTGCGTGTTTTTAGTACCTACCTATCCTACTTTATAGGTAATATGAGTAGTTATTGTTACAAAATAAGTAGTTGAAGTGAAGTGGATTTAAAAACAAGTTGACTGATTATTTCAACAGAATTAGTTACCTAGGTTTCTGCTTTTTATGGAAAAAAAAATCTCGTCGGATGGAATGAAAAGTAGAATATAAACTCTGGCGTAAAGATATTCCGCTTATGGTTTCGTTATAACCCTCGCTTGTTCAAGTTTCAAGCCATTATTAATAAACTCTCACAGCACTCGGGTTCGAACTTGAAACCCTCATACATAATACATTACTTTACACCCTTGTATGATAATGTACTATTATGGAACAATAGAGTTCAAAAATTTTTTTTAAAATATTTTACCTCAAAGTTAACGGCCTAGTCTGGCGGTCCTTTACTGTGTTGACCAGGCTGCATAGGTTAGTTTCACCTAGCAACAGAGGTAATATATTGAATTTGTGTTTTACCAGGTGACCGGTGACCCGCGCCACATCATCATCTCCTTCGACCGCGACCTGCTCGGCAAGGCGCCGGCCCACGAGGAGGCCTAGCCGCAGCCGAGCTACATGTGGAGCCTACGACCTGCCTACTTTACTTTCATGAAGCTATATTGATGATCGCTGTTATATATTATTATGTTATTGAATTCATTTACTTGTCAGTGTATTTTTCAATAGGTCTCAGAGCAGACTAGAAATATTGAAAATTGATCGGAACAAGCATATTTCTGATGATGTTATTTTTAAATGAACAGGGATACATACATAATTTTTTATATAATACCATAAAACTTTATAATATGAAACTTAGCTCTCTAAGAAGCTTTAAAGAAATTCGATTTACAAGCTTTTTGTTTCTCTCGCATCGTCTATATTGATAGTTTGGTCTGAGTAATACATATCAGTAGTTTATATTATAATAAAATGTACCGAAGATAATTTTATATGTCGAGTAAGAATAATTTTAATTTGATGTTACATTAATTTTCAACAATTCAATCAATCTATCGCGCATCCAGCAGATCGTCGCCTTATTTTGCTTCAGCTTCAGTTCAATTATCAGCCAACAATATAAAGCTTGGCATTTGCTTCTCTCTACATATTTATTTATACAAATTGAATATTTTAATTTTATAATATTTTTACTTATGTTAATAAAATTATTTTGGTACATAACCAAACCTTACTTCAATTAAAACTTCTGAATAATTCATATTAGACTATTCAGACTATTCTGTAATATAGTTACATTTATTTATGCATAGGCCGTATAGTTTAATTATGCGCGATCTTGCAATTTTAGTGTTTGTGCTCGGATTTATTTCTTTGTGTTATACGACAAGTGATAATCTTGGCTACGTAGGTACCTACTGTTACCAGCACATTAACCTCTAAATTTTTTTTCGACAATAGTCTTATGTAGTACAAATTGCTGGAATGGACAGGTTGATGTTCTGGCTGATTTTAAAAGGTGATATACAAATGAGTATATGTGCCAGTTTAAAAATAAAACATTGAAAAAAATATTTTAAGACTTTTCTCCATAATGGCGGGCGGGACATTTAACGAAAAAATAAACTGAGGTCGCCACACCACACCATTTGTTCCCAACGAGTCACACCCCCAAGTGTCACACTGTGACTCGTTAGTATGAACTTTTCAAAAAAAATCCCAACGAGTAACACTGTTACTGGTTGGGATTTTTTTTTCATAATTTAATACTTACGTGTCACACTACGCGATAAACTATTATTTGTTATAGGTATTATTAGTATTTATTATGTTTAAATAGCAATGTTGCTGTGCTCTTATTTAAAAAATAATACTTCTTCTGAAAATAAAATTGCGTTTAATGTTGTTATAAATTTACAACAAATGTGACTTAAAATATTAATGTCACAGATAATTATCCAATAAACTTTGATTATAAGGGTACTAAGCTACTTACTAAGTTTCCCAGTAATTAAATAAGTTTTGATGTAATTTATTTCTAACTAAATCTTTGATTAGAATTTTCACGTAAATACTTTTCCAAAAGATAATAATTTTTATTCATAACAAATAACAGTAAATCAGTAAAAACTCTAGGTCTAAAAAAACTGTTTAAATATTTGCTGACTCTAAGCATCGATTAGAATTTTCGCCTAGATATTCTTCAAAATAATAATCAGCCTTATAAATATATTACAGTTAATAATTGAATTTATACAATAATTATAATATTAGTAAACTTTTTAGTCTTATTCATAACAAATGTGGAAGAATGAGGCGTCTCCTGGCACAGATATTTTATATCTAAAAGGAGATACCTTGTGTATTGTTATTATGTACTGGTTACAAATAAACTTTATTATTATTATTAAATCACAGTAAATCAGTTTTTTTAAAAGTGAAAGTAAAAAGAACAATCAGCCTTATAACATATCACAGTAAATCATTTAAATATACAATAATTATAGTATAAGTAAACTTTTTAGTCTAATTCATTAAAAATCACAGTAAATCAGTTTTTGAAACATTAATAAATAATTTTACTCTAGTGCTAAAAAAGTTTGAATTTGACCTAAATTTTTTTCAAAAGAATAATAAGCCTTATAAACATATCACAGCAAATCATGGAAAATATACAATAATTATAATATTAATAATCTCTAGCGTCTTAAAATTTCCAAAGCATTGCCAACTGTCATTAGACCTTGTATCAACTCCAACTGAACTTCCTGAATAAATTCATCTTTCAATATAGTTTTTTTCACTTCAGGTAAAAATTCTGGTAAAAATTCAAATTTTTTTAGCACTAGAGTTAAATTATTTAATAATGTTTAAAAAAAACTGATTTACTCTGATTTGTTATGAATAAGACTAAAAAGTTTACTAATATTATAATTATTGTATAAATTCAATGATTAACTGTTGTTGGGTGTAAGTCCAACAATTAAAATGGTAGTTTAGGGTTAGAAGTGAAATACAAGAATTATGGTTTTATCTTATATTATCACTTTAACTTAATACAATTGGTTGATGGTAAATGGTTGATGAGCTAACGCTGTGTATAGTAACAAACGCGAACTGCTAGCATGATTCATTGCACCTAATAATGAAGACTAAATTGCTTACACTGTGACCTACTCTAATGTACAGCTCAGCTCGTACATACTCCCGGGGGAGAAAAAATAACACAAATAAAAAAACAATTAAAAAACATGGTGAGGTGACGTGCAAACATGATCTGGTGCTATTAAACTAAACATACATTGGTGATAGACAATTTAACAGTTAATAGTTTAGCGTTTATCAAATAAAAAAAATTACTCTATGTTACTAAACGTGAAATTGCTAAAACGCGATTCGGCACGGCTAAATTCACTATTTATTTGGTCACTATCACTTAAATATTGGTCTTTCATATTTAAATCACTGAAACGCACACGCGGAGTTACATTGTTTAAACTTTTGGATCGAACGCGCTTAGTTTTTCTCGACACAGAACTGCTGTTTCTCTCGTCGTCGTCTGAAGAATGGTTAGCTTGTTCTAAGGACTCCGTATTTTTCGACCTCTGGTTGCCATTCGCTGGGTGCTTTCGATTTATATACAATCTGCGTATGAGACAGACGAGTCCAATTATTATCGCTAAGCTTACTAACGAATAGATGCCTATGTACTGGTGCACATCATGGATAGATACGGTGTATGTATCTTCTTTGGTAATTTCAGTTTTCATTTGGTTGATTTTATTATCTATTTCATTCATGAGGTAGAGATTTCTAGTTGCATTGATTTCATTTTCTTCTGGTTTGGTCATGGTCAAGTTTATTAGGTGATTAATTGGCGGAATTTTTATGTTTACAATATCAGATTTCACATGTAAGTCATTTTGTTGACGTCTCTGTGTATACAGGGTTACTGGTAAGTAGAACCGACCATTTCAGGAGGTGATAGTAGGGGTCATTTCCAATCATTTTAGCCCTTAGATACCCAGGTCAAAACCCAACGGTTTTCGAGTTATTCAACTTTTTAGTTTTTTTTCATAATATCGTCACCTTGAGAACATTTTTTTTAATTAAATTTAAATTCTCAAGTATTTGGATGTTTCTTTTAATGCTAATCTAATCCTAAATAAATTATTTAAATAAAAAATACTTAAATTGAAAAAAACATTTAACAATATGAGTTTTATAGTCCTCTCAGCTGCAATTTTATTTTTAATTTTAATTAACGTATTTTTTTCAGTGGCATTTTTTTAAGAAATTCGCCTAGGATTTTTATCGGCAGATTATTCAAAAAACTACTACGTCTTCTAAGCTATCCAAAATGCTAGCATAGTTGCGTCAAACATCCATTATCTTCTGAGTAAATCTACACCAAAGGGGTCAGGTCGTAGAATTCGGATTAGAGAAATTTCATTATTTGATTAATAAAAAGTTACAAATCAATTGAAATATCTTGTAAATGAAAAAAAAAAGTATTTTCTATTGATGTTCCACATGACCACCTTGTTTCCTGGCACACACCGTCATTCTTCATCACAAACCAGCTTTCCTCAGAAAATAATTGAAAATATTTTTGAAGACTGGCTAGTTGCCCATAGGAGGGTCATGTGCTATCAGCACGACGGCTGCCCAACTAGTCTTTAAGGGGTGGGTTTCTTGGTAAACCAGGCTCTGCATGTGACCCCAAACGTAAAAGTCAATAGGAGTCAAGTCCGAGCTTCTTGGTCATGGGGTGGGACAGCCTTTTTTGATCAATTTGTTGGAATAATTTTAGTCCAACCATTCATGAACACAAGGGATGTGTTGAGTAGAACTGAAGTAAGCTGCGCAGCCATCGTGCTGGTAGCACAATGACCCTTCCTAAGGGCAACTAGCCAGTCTTAAAAAAAAAACTAATTTGTTTCTGAGGAAAGCTGGTTGGTGATGAATAATGAGGGTGTGTGCCAGGAATCAAGGTGGTCATGCAGAACATCAATAAAAAATACATTTTTTTCCATTTACAAGATATTTCAATTGATTAATAACTTTTTATTAATCAAATAATGAAATTTCTCTAATCCGAATTCTACGACCTGACCCCTTTGGTGTAGATTTACTCAGAATATAATGGATGTTTGACCCAACTATGCTAGCATTTTGGATAGCTTAGAAGACGTAGATGTTTTTTGAATAAACTGCCGATAAAAATCTTAGGCGAATTTGTTAAAAAAACGCCACTGAAAAAAATACGTTAATTTAAATTAAAAATAAAATTGCAGTTGAGAGGGCTATAAAACTCATATTGTTAAATGTTTTTTTCAATTTAAGTATTTTTTATTTAAATAATTTATTTAGGATTAGATTAGCATTAAAAGAAACATCCTAATACTTGAGAATTTAAATTTAATTAAAAAAAAATGTTCTCAAGGTGACGATATTATGAAAAAAACTAAAAAGTTGAATAACTCGAAAACCGTTGGGTTTTGACCTGGGTATCTGAGGGCTAAAATGATTGGAAATGACCCCTACTATCACCTCCTAAAATGGTCGGGTCTACTTACCAGTAACCCTGTATATTGTAACTGGGTCGTCCTTGATGATGCAGCCATTCTTTATTGAAATTATTCCGGGGCTGTCTAATGTTTTTATAGTTATTTGATCGTCGCATATTATGTGTATTGAGGATTGACCGCATAACGAATATAAATATGTGTTTATTTGCTGTAATTGTATCCAAGTATTTTTGCATTCCATGCTTTGTGATTTACAACCTTCTATTTGGTTTTTATTAATACATAAATTTAAGAGCCCGTTACTTCGTTGTATAGGTGCATGATAAGAACAAAGTAGACTGTTATCATGTTCTGAATTGGTACATTTTTGAACTTCGAATTCTGAGAACAAGACGTACATGTCTTTTGATATACTTATGGCAATAAATGCGGATGATGGTAGTACCGACCTCATTTCATTGTTGATTTGTTGTGGTATCGGAATCAGCTTGTACAGAACAAAGGTATCTCGACTGATTAAAGGTATCTTGATTTCAAAAATCATATGTTCTCTGGTAGTTCGTGCTTTAATGCTTAATAAATGATAAATTTTGGTGAAGTCAGTTTGTATATTATCAATTGGTAATGATAAATCCTTTGCAATTTGACTAGATATAACATGTAGTTCTTGAATAATTTGTTCAGGTTGTAACAAGTGAATATTAAACTTGCCATGAAATATATCTGTTATGGTGTCTAAAAGAGTATCTTGTATATATTTGAGACTTCGGAGGATGCCGTCAGCTGATATAGATGATAAAATAAATTCGTTTGACAATTCTACTTCCGAGATCTGCTGCCGAATCAAGTCCAACTGCGAGTTGATCGCGTTAACATGGTTGGTAAAGATTTTACTCTGTTTATAAATAGTAGTATCTAGACGCTTCAATAAATTAAATTCAGATTCTATTATGGAGGTTTGGTTTTTCCATAATAGTCTTATATGGTCTTGGTTTTGTTTCATTATTTCAATGTCTTTCTCATACTTTTGAGCGAATTGATCATCCAGCACTCCGAAGAGAGTGTTAGCTATCCTCCCCACGGCATTTATTAAACCTCTGCGGCTCCGCTGGTTGGTGCTTGGTTGATTCGGTTTTATAAGCAGTTGATTGAAAAACTTAAATTCTTTTAGTGAATGTTGGATATTTAGAAGCACTAGTTCGCAATGGTCGCTGTTACTAATCTTCTTACATACTCTTTCTAGATGATGAATATACTTTTCCACTAATTCTGTTCCTGCCCAGTAGGGATTCATATCATAGAAAACAACCAGTTTCCATTCATCTCTTATCAATTGCATGTCACTGATTTGGTCTAAGTATATGCTCTGGTTTTCTTGTAACTTGGTAGTGTTGTAAGAGGTGCAGCTTATTGGTGATATAAATAGAAATAGGAGCATAAATGCGGTAGTGATTAAGTTGCATAATGATGATGCCTTTCTCTTGGTTTTAGTCGCATTAGACGTCGCTCGCTGGTTTTGATCACTATCTCCTGTTTGTTCTGGCTTATCTGGTAGATATTGGTTTCGATCATTCTGGTCGTCAATTGGTAATATCGACAGTTTGGTGATTGGTCTCTGTATTGTTCCTTTCATGGTTTTGAGTGTAGCGACTCTTACGAGTCCATCCGTGCCTGGATGAACCTTCAGAACTCTTCCCATTGCAAATTTCCCAGGGGCGACGTGAATATCTTGTATAATGACCAAGTCGTTGATTTTAATATTATCTTTTTTACTGAGCCACTTGGATCAAATGGTTAGTTGCGTAAGATATTCAGCACGCCATCGTTTCCAGATATCCTGAAATATTTTTTGAGTTAGCTGCCATCGAGTTCGTAAGTCCTTTTCAGTCTCAATTATGGTTAAAGTGGGACCACTAGCCAGAAAGTGTGATGGAGTCAAATAATTTATGTCATCTGAGTCTTCACTTATTGCGCATAACGGACGTGCGTTTAGACAGCCTTCTAGTTGTGCTAATAAGGTAGAAAATTCTTCGTATGTCAGTTTTTGCTGCCCGAGAACTCTTTTCAAATGGTACTTTAGACTTTTGACACCAGCTTCCCATAACCCGCCCGCGCTGGGCCATGCTGGACAGTTGTGGTACCAATTTATTTCCAGGTCTGCTAACAGCTGGTAGCTCTCTTCAGTCATGGTGTTTTTTAAATTGAAAAACTCTTTCTGCATGGTGTTATTGGCCCCTACAAAATTGGTTCCGTTGTCACTATACATGTGACGTGGTGTGCCTCTTCGAGCCGCCATTCTTCTTAGGGCGGCTAGAAACGTGTTTGAAGTAAGGTCAGAGACAAGCTCGAGATGTATGGCTTTGGTCGCCATACACACAAATACAGCAATGTATCCCTTGCTACATCGAACTCCTCTCCCTCTGGTTGCTAATACATCAACATATCCCGTAAAGTCAACTCCTGTATGGTAAAAGGGTCTGGTTGTTGGGTTAATGCGAGCTGATGGTAAGTCCCCCATAAATTGGTGATGTGATTCGAACTTGGCTTTTCTACATTTGATGCATTTTCTGATAATTTTCTTTACAGCATTATTTCCTCCTACAATCCAGTAGGATTGTCTCAACCAAGATAACGTTAAGCGAGCTCCACCATGCTGTGTCATCAGATGAGCATAGTTTATTATTAATGTTGTGAAATGGTGGTTATGGGGCAGGATCATAGGATGTCTCATCTCCATGCTAATATGAGCATTCTTTAATCTCCCGCCGACTCTTAAAAGCCCGTCCTGGTCTAAAAATGGATTTAAATTACATAATTTACTATTGGTTGGTAACTTGATCATCTTTTGTAGACTGGCTATTTCATTCATAAACTGATCTCTTTGCACATTCATTACAATAATGTTTCGCGCTCTTTTTAATTCTGTAGTGGTAAGATACTTTTGTTTATTATTGTCACGTGAACCCGCTCGTAGTATCCACGCCACTACGCGGCACACCCGTGTGTATTTACTATGTGCGGCTATCAGGTTTCCGATTACGTCGTATTCAGCTGGCCTCTTAATAACAACATTGGTTTGTTTTGCTTTCATTTCTATAGTTGTGGTAAATAATGGTTGATTTTTATGTTCTAATTTCGTGAATGATGTTAGCCATTGTGGGCCACTCCACCACAGCGCGTGCTTGGTTAGTTGATCTAGCGTTATTCCTCTGCTTGCACAGTCTGCTGGATTTTCGCTGGACTTGACGTAATTCCAAGACTCAGCTGGGATCACCTTGATGATTTTTTCCACTCTGTTGGCTACGAATGGTTTCCATTTATTCGGGTCACCCTTGATCCATCCCAACACAGCAGTTGAGTCTGACCAGGCAAATATCTGCATGTTATGGTTTGCGAAACATTCGACTACTGAATTCATCAGTTTGCATAATAATTCTGCTGCACACAACTCCTTTCTTGGTAAACTGAGCTCTTTTTTCATTGGTACAACTCGAGATTTTGCTGTTACAATTGTGGCAGGCGAAGTTTGGTTACTGTTTATGTAAACTTTACAGTAAATTACACACGCGTAGGCTTTGGTTGACGCGTCACAGAACCCATGAAGTTGTATGGTGTCTTTACTGCTCGTTTGTAACCATCTTGGTACTGTTACATTTTTAATATTTTGAATGTCCTTTTTACATAAGTTCCATTCTTGACATATATCTTGTGGTAAGTTTTCATCCCATCTTAGGTCTGTTAACCAGACCTTTTGAAATAAAAGTTTGTATTTGGTGGTTGATGGCACTATCCATCCAATGGGGTCAAAAATCTTCGATATTTCGGATAACAATTTTCTTTTGGTGATTTTGTCATCTGGTGAGCTCGAAATATCAATTTGGAATTTGAACTGATCTGTTTTGGTAAGCCAGCTCAATCCAAGTGTTTTTGTTGATTCTTGCTTAAACTCAAATGACGAGCTACTATCATCTGTGGTGGGATAGGACTCTAGCAATTCTGGTGTATTTGACTTCCACTTTCTCAGATTCAATCCGCCTGTTTTACATAGGTTTATGAGGTCAGATTTTAGTTTTTGAGCAGCTGTAATGGTGTCTTGTCCGTGAATTAAATCATCCATGTAAAAGCTGGTTTCCAGCACTTTTGCGGCTTCTGGGTAATTTTTTGCCTCATCTTTGGCTAATTGTTTTAATGTCATCATGGCCAGAAATGGTGCTGCTTTCGTGCCATAAGTAACTGTTTTTAATTGGTAAGTCTGGAGGGGGTGGTTTGGTGAGTCCCTCCATACGATTTTCTGATATCTCTGGTCTTCATGGTGGATTAATATTTGCCTGTACATTTTTTCGATGTCTGCACAGTACGCAATTTTGTGTCTTCTCCATTTCAGTATAAGACACAACAAGTTTTGTTGTAAATTCGGGCCCCTGTACATGAGGTCATTTACACTGTGGCCTGACGATGACCTTGCTGATCCGTTGAAAACGACACGTGTTTTTGTTGTGGTTGACTCCAGTCGTACTACACAATGATGCGGTAAATAAAAGTCTGGTATCATATTACTGTCGCTTATCGCCATATGGTCAAGTTCAAGGTATTCATTAATAAATTCCTTATATTCCGATGCTATTTCTTTATTTCTTGAAAATTTTCTCTCTAATTGATGAAATTGGGCAACCGCTTTCGATCTTGACTCTCCCAGTTTTTCATCTGCATCTGGTTTCATTGGTAGTTTTACTACATAGCGTCCATCTGATTGCCTTGTAGTTGTTTCCGAATATTTTTTGAAACAAATTTCCTCTTCATTCGACATGTTGTCTGGTTTGGTGTCATCTACATCTTCGATTTCCCAGAAACGGTGTAGCTCATCGTAATTGTTCAATACTACGTTACAGTAGTATGATGGTGCCGCGTTTCCAAACAATATCCAGCCCAGTTGAGTCTGCTGGGCAACTGGTTGAGATGCATCTTCTTTCATAATGCCATGTTGAATAATTGCCGAATATACATCTGCGCCAAAGAGTAAATCTATTGGTCTACTTTGATTAAACTCTGGGTCAGCTAAGGGTATGTTTGATAAGTATGACCAAGATGGTTTTTCAAATGATTGTTGTGGCAGGTTCCTGATAAGTTGGTTCATTATTATTGTCTCTACATCCATGGTGAACTCAGTGTGCTGTGAGAATATGGTGATGGTGGTTTTGCCTTTGCAATTATTTTCCTTGGCTCCGATGCCGAAAATGGACCCCTTGCATCTCTCTCTTGCGAGTCCAAGTAGTTGAGCGGCATTCTCGGTAATCAATGATGTTTGACTTCCTTGATCAATCAGGGCTCTAAGTGTGACGTAATTTCCATCATGATCTAACACGTTTACCATGGCTGTTGCTAACAGAATTTCTGATATGGTTGATGACTTTGATGAAACGTGTGCCACATATTTTTCTCGGTTTGCATTATTCTGGTTGTTTACCGAAGATATGTAGGTCTCATGCATCAGCGAATTGTGTTTTTCGTTGCAATATCTACATGTTTTTTGCGAAGTGCATTCTTTGCCATTATGTGAAAATAAACAGTTTTTGCATAAGTTGTTTTGTGCAACTAACCTCTTTTTGTCTTCGACCTTTGAATCTCTAAATTTCTTGCACAAGAATAACGCGTGTTCACCATTGCAAGCTATACAATTCTTGTTGGTAATTTTACTGTATGCATGATTTACAAATGGTTTGCTCTCAATCATGTTTTGATAATTCCCTTTGATATTAGGTTTGAAATACGAGTCTTTCTGAAATTTCTGGTTGTTAGTGTTATGGTACGAATAGCTCTGGTTATGCTGATTTTGGTTATTATGGTGTTGATTCGAATTATTAGATGGTTTTATGGTAGCATTTTTATGCTTGGTAGTTTCTAAGGCAATAAACTTGTTCTCCAAAAAGGATAAAAAATCATTTAAATATGGCAAGTCTCTCGGCTCTGGTAATGAGTCTATGTACTCTCGGTGGGTCTCCACATCTAGCTTCTGTGATACAAGATACACAATTATCGGATCCCAACTCGCTATATCGACGCCAAGATTTTTTATAGCATTCAGACACTCGTTGGTGGTGTCGTGAATCCTTTTTATATTGGCAGCTGTTTGCTGTTGTATGGTAGGTACTGACATCAATACATTCATATGCGAATTGAAAATAAGTTTTTTGTGGTTAAACCTTTGGTTGAGTATATCCCAGCAAGATTGATAATTATCTGAATTTATGGTCAAATGTTGAACTAATTTTTCGGCTTCTCCTCTTAGTTTCGTCTTTAAAAATTGCATTTTTTGTGCTTTAGATAGGGATTTATTTTTGTGTATAGTTTCAATAAATAAATCTTTGAAGGAAATCCACTGTTGATAATTTCCGTTAAACGTTGGTATATCTATTTTTGGAGTGGACTTCTCCCTAAACGTGGTGTCAAATATCTTGCTATTAATTTCCTTTTTTATTTCAAAATACTGGTTCTCGTAGTCGGTAAAAGTGACTTCGTACATCCCGTCTTCATCATTCAAAAGGTTATCAATTTCCCAATGAAGCGAGTCTATAGCAGACCAGCGAGCTTCTAAAGCTTTAAGAATATCTTCGAACTCCCACTTTTCTGACAAAACATTCAGATTAATTTTTGAAACAGTGCGTGCAAAGGCTTTAAAATTGGTGTTCTGTTTACTCAATAATTGGTCTATCTTATTAGGTACAATTTCCGAAAATGAAAATCTCGGCAACTTTTCACTACTAGAAGGGCCAGGTCTAGCTCTATCATCTCCTCTAATCACTATAGAAGATGGGGTTGGCGGTCTAGGTGTTCTCACTTCAACCACAACTGGTAGATACTTTTGTAACGCAGCTTTAAAGTCGTTATAAAATGTTTGAGCATTCATGTAATCATTGTCATTAAAGTATTTATGGTCTATGGTTTCGTCGGCTTCAATTAATTTTTTATGATTTTCCATAAAAGATTTCCAGTAAGATTCTAAAGTGTCTAAGCGACGCTTTATATATTCTACTGACCGACGAGATGGTCCGTCTTTCTTAAAGTTGATGTTGAGCTTATCCATGCTCTCCATCAGCTCTGACTGAGCTTCCAATAGATTACTCAAGTTGGCCATTTTCCCGATGTAATGAAGCAAGCAAAGCAAAAAAGAAAGATCTTACTTGGTGCTGACTGGTAGTTGGTGTTGGTGAATGTTGGTAGAATATCCAAGTGTAGCACTTATTGGTTTAATGCTAAACCCTGGACACTGATTACTCCCGAAAATAGTCACTGACACGGTACTGGTTTGCGCGACAGATCCCACCTTACGGAAGGCTCGAAGGACCAAAATGTTGGGTGTAAGTCCAACAATTAAAATGGTAGTTTAGGGTTAGAAGTGAAATACAAGAATTATGGTTTTATCTTATATTATCACTTTAACTTAATACAATTGGTTGATGGTAAATGGTTGATGAGCTAACGCTGTGTATAGTAACAAACGCGAACTGCTAGCATGATTCATTGCACCTAATAATGAAGACTAAATTGCTTACACTGTGACCTACTCTAATGTACAGCTCAGCTCGTACAACTGTAATATATTTATAAGGCTAGTATTAAATTATTAGTATTAAATTATGAAAAAAAAACCCAACCAGTAACAGTGTTACTCGTTGGGAATTTTTTTGAAAAGTTCATACTAACGAGTAACAGTGTGACACTTGGGGTGTGACTCGTTGGGAACAAATGCACCACACAAGCAAATTCATTATCTACGTAAAGCGCGATGCGCAGCGACACACGTTTTTCGGTTATTTCTTTGAATTTCAGGTAATTTAGTGATCTGTGGCACCGACTCAAAATTTCTTGGTAATGCAAAATTACTTTAAGAAGTGAGTAAATTAAGGCCTAATAGAAAATGTTTCCCTATTATTTAATGCTTTTCAGTTTTTTCGGCGGTTTAATTTTTTGATAAAAAGTTTTTATAACTATGTATACCTTGTAATATACTATTCTATTGTCTAGTCATCAATAAATATTACGGTATATATTTTTGTTCGAAATCCTAATTGAATAAGCGATAAGCGGTTAAAAGAGCACGTAGTACCTGTAAATGTGACAAAATGTTAAATGTTACTTTTAGCAACAAACAGTTATACATGAAACAGTTTTGGACCAAGTTCTAATGCACTATCCCTGTTTATATGAAAAGCTTTACTTTAGAATATAATAATTATGTTATTTTTAACCCCCGACGAAAAAACAGACGTGTGTTATAGGTTTAACGTGTGTATCTGTCTGTGGCATCGCAGCGCCCAACCAAACGGATGCACCTATTTTCGTTTAGTTTTTTTTTGTGTCATAGATAATTTTAGCCCAAGTGTTTTCAGCCATGTTTTATGAAAATCGTTTCTTCTAGTTGATGATGGGATCTAACTAACTTCCAATCGATTCGAAATTTAACACCGTGTTAAATCAATGATATTAAACCTGACCGTTTGAAGATGATCAGCTCTTAAAAAGTTGATGACTGGATTTCACTACTTTCATATGTCCTATTGATTTTAAATTTTGCACCGTGTTACTTAAACGATATTGAATGTATATGGTAAGGTAACCATGATCTTTTGACTTGATGATCTGACTGGGTCGGGTGTTTTTTAAACTTTTAATTTTGGTTCTTCTAGAGTGTCGCCACTTTTCGCGTAAAAGGACTTCACAAATAACACCGCCAAACAGTTTGTTACGTCAATAAAAGGAACTCTTCTCGTTCATTTAGCGTTTTTGATTTGTAAGATAAACAGACAAAGCACGGGATCGATCCTTTACCATGTGCCCAAAAAGTAGTGTGCGTCAGTGGGGCCGAAAAAGTCACGGCATCGAAATTTTGAAAATGCCAATATTCAGTGCATCGAACGAAGGATTAGTGCGCGAAGTGTCGAATTTGTGCATCCAGAGGTTTTGGAGTTATAGGCTAAAAACAAATTCTGCTGGGATAACGTCATCCTGGAAACACTTTTTTGAACCGCTTTGAAGAGGTTAAAATGGTTATATTCCCTCGGGATCTTCGCCGCGCGTCGCCAGATATGCCAAAGAGCTACATTTTCACGGGAGAACAGTCCTACTTATTAAATAAATAAAAATTAGATAACTTGAATATGTAATCATCTCGCACAGTGTCATGGACGGAGGGATCAAACTAAAAAGTAGGTCAATTCGGGGCGGGGAGCGGCCCGCGCGTTTTCTACACTTTAGCGGTCCGTTAGTTTAGTAAATACATCGGTAAGTAGGCATAAAGCTTTGTTTTGGACTTTTATAATATTATTATTATGAATTATCAAGTATAAGAGCTTACTTCTAAGTCTAGCTCATTTCTAGCTCTATAGCCGAACTAAACATCCATTATATCTACCACGTCAAATAGGTATTAAAGTAGCACAGTGTGAGATCTGTTATCTTTAGGACAGGTCGTACATAGGTACCTAATTTCCACAAATTTCTTCTTATTACTTCGTAGTAACCGTGCTTCCGTAGTGCCACTGTGACATCCTCACAAGGCCCGCCCATGCCCTATCTGGCGATGATATATGACATAAAATATACAGTCAAAGCAAATTTTGTTTCCCAGAGTTTTGTGGTGGTCTTGGTCTCTAGGCGGGCGGGTCGAGCGCGGCGGGAGGCCTCTTATCAGTCACAGTCAGTGCTCGGAGGGCAGGGCGGCGCGACGCGTGGTATGTTGCAACTTGTTTATTTTTAAGAAAAACATAACTTTCATTTAGGTTTTTAGGTATCTTGTTGACTTTAAGTCCATCTTTTACAGCATTACTTATTAAACTATTGGGAGCAAGGAGATTTATCTTTATCTTCTATTTATAGGGGTACTGTAGATTAAGGTACGCTTATCTACCTTGAACTTTCTTACTTACGCTTTTGGTTGCCTCTATATGTTTCTGAAGAGCTTTTACACTTTTTAATATTACGTACAGCTGTTATGTTTACATCTGAGGCTTAATATGTGAATGTCTATCTACTATATATATATATATAAATGAATCGTGACATTTTAAAGATATAAGCATACGTAGGGACAGACGCGGGAAGCAACTTTGTTTTATACTATGGATTGATTTATTATGTTAAGCTATAATAGTGATTTATCTTCTCTCTGAACTATAATATTTAGGTAAGTACTTACTTAGTTACTGAAATTATTTTCTAAAGATATTCGTGATCATTTCATAACATTAGTGTAGGTAGGTACCTACACATCAGAAAAGCTACACCTACACTCGGCTCCATTTATCACCCACAATTGCTCGTGGATCGTGTATTCTACGCAGTTATACAAATAGATTAGGTTCATAGTCTTAAGAACGAGGACTATTGTCCTTATAAATTATTATCTCGCGGATGCTATAGAATGAAGGAATGTGCCGAAGCCCTCCTCGCCACGAACTCCTGCCACCCTAATAGGTATCTATCTGGCTGGGAATAGGATATATGTGCCTGTTATACACGGAGATTTATTCCAAGATTGTGATTGTGTAGTTACGTTGTGTTTTAGTACGCCAATCAATATATTAAGAAAATTATGAGTTGAATTTATTGATTGAAATAATGAAATCAAGTCAATACATCTTTAACCAATGTACCTACAGCCGACATACTTATATTGAATACCTACAAAAATAATATTGAGTTTAAAAAAACGATATATGTTTCGAAGTGTGGTATTAAAAGTTTTTTTTTATTCATTTAAAGAATTTTCATAAAGCATTACTTACTGGGTTACGTAACTTATCTAAGTAAAGATATATTAATTAGTGATTTGTAAGAATGCATTCTAGCTGCTATTTAGTTAATGTATAGTAAGTTCAGAGATAATAGAAAGTAATAAGAACGGTACCTAATATATACCTACCTATACCTACTAGTAAATATCAAGGGTATCCCTGCCGTCCGACCTTGACCCATTGTCGTCCTTCGGTCCCTGGCAACTAGCTTTTTATTAAACGCTCTCTTCTCATCCTTGTGCACAGGATAGGCGATTCATATTATTAGTATTACCATACTACCCAAAAATAAGTAAGTAAGTACCTAATGCCTCCAAGCATATTTAAAAAAGTAAGTTTTACTATTCTAATTGTAAATATATAAACAAACAAAATAAATACCTAATTAATTTTAAAAACTCACTTAGATGCAATATGAGGCGCTTGCGCTTGCAAACAGAGTTGAACGCTGTCTATATGGTAACCGTGCGCTGCGCAGTCACCCTCGTCATCCTCGCTAGGTTGAACGTTCAAACAATGAATCTCCGGCTATCGTCGGAACTTAATAAATTCTCAGTCAATCAATTCCTAAGATAAAATGAAAAGTGAGAAGAGAACAGAGAACGACTTTTCCCACCCGACTCACACCCCATCATGCCCACCGCTAGCCTCGCCGCCTGTTTTATGTGAGCGAGCTTCCAGCGCTTAATATTGAGCAGTGAAGATCGGATTTACGCAATAAAATTTATGTACTATAGGCACTGAATCACTGAGTGAGAAGCCTTTTAAATTTTTTAACTATGAGTTTGCTTTGTGCTGTTGTCTTACTTTATTTATAAGTTGGTAGTAGGGTTAGTTTTGTATGGTAAAAGCAACGTTCGAGCTTTTCCCCTACAATCTATACCAATATTATAAAGAGGAAAGATTTGTTTGTTTGTTTGTTTGTAACGAATAGGCTCCGGAAATACTGAACCGATTTGAAAAATTCTTTCACTGTTAGCAAGTTACACTAACCCCGAGTGTCATATAGGCTATATTAGATTTTCAAAAAAATTAGGGATCCTTACCTAAACTCAAATAATGTAACCCAAGGTGCAATATTTTTTCCGTTGTTTACATATTTTGACAGGTGGTTTGTTTTTAATTCGGCCATTCTGGGCAGTCAAAAGAACATAGTCTATAAAGCCAAGTCTTTTGTAGTATATTATATTCTATGGCGTAACGAAGTAAGCCGGGAAAGCTTGTGTTTTATAAACACCAAAAACCTTTGAGTATTCAAGCCAATATCCAAATTATGTTGATACCTAAGTATGTATCATACACCTACTTACTATAGGTTCATATTCAATTAGTCTCCAGTGAACAGTGATGTCGGTAGACAGGGTCCGATTCCCGGCAGGGGCTTGTTTAAAACTAATCATTAAAATGCTGTATTTCAGAACGTATTTAGCCATGACTCGATTTGTACGTATCGGTGAGGAGCTGCGCGATCTGGTGGTCCGGCACCTGCGGGACAGCTTCTTCGCGGACGAGCCGCTGAACCGCGCGGTGCAGCTGTGCCGGCGCGGCGAGCCGCACGCCGCGCTCGAGCGCCTCTGCGCCGCCACCATGGCTGACGGCAAGTCTCTGGCCGCGCTGGACGATGATGGAACGGTCAGCTTCATTACATAACTTGATTAATAAAAATTATGCACCTACGTATTCATGTAATTATCTCACAGCCAGCCAACCGTCCAGCAAGAATGTCTTCGGTTCATTGCATTGCTCCTTTGAATACCGCCGTGGCCATGCATAATGCATTTCGCCCACTAGCTAGAGCTAGGCCCTAGAATCTAGGGTGATCGAAACCTGTCTGTTGACTAATAATTTGCTTTCTCGTGCCCGATGTTTGAGATAAAATTGTCTTCTCTGATTTAATTATATTACCTATAAGTATAAAACGATAATACTGATATCGCCTTTAAATAATCTACCTACTACTCATACAATTATCTTATTCTTCTTTCAGGTATTGGGGGTGGCTCTAAACGGCGTTTTATGACCCGGAGATATTGAGCAATCCATCGAGAGCATTCAGCGTAGCTGCGATGAGAACTACAACAAGATCTTTACGATCCTGTACAGCGTGAGCCAGGAGCTGGATCTGTTCACCAGGTTCGCTTTAGACCGCATCCTGGAGTGCCGCATCATATCGGTGGGCGAGGCGGCGCGCGGCCGCGGGTTGGCCAAGGAACTTATGAAGAGAAGCATCGACGTAGCGAGGGATAATGGCTTCAAGGTACTTAAATCATTATAAAACTATCGTCACACCTAATTGCTTATATGATTTCTTTTGAAATAATTTTACCGTACTCTTCAATATTTTACTAACCAAAAGTATTAAGTACACTCTTTAATTATTCCTATTGCTGTAGAAAAAAAAATTGCTCAATAATGGCTGGTGATTAAGCCAGTCCATGACAAAAAGGATGCTTATAGGGTAAAAAATTATTGATAGAAAATATAACGCTAGCGTCGCAGCGTTTCCTTTAGAAGTACACGGAAGTCCTAAATATAGTTTATTTAGTTGTTTAAGGTGGACGCAACCGGCATCTTCTCTCAGCGCATCTGCGCATCGCTGGGTCTGCGTGAGCTACGCCGCCTGCGCTACGCCGACTACGTGGACGCCGCGGGCGCGCCCGTGTTCGACGTGGCGCCGCCGCACGACGCGCTCGTCGTCATGGTGCTCGAGCTGTAACGCTCGCCCTCGACACAGCACGGTGCCATCATTCCTTCAGCTGTCATGAGACATCATAAAATACACGATAAGATTCTACGACGCAGTCTTTATTCTAGATATGCAACTCATATGATAAAGCGCAGAAGATAGATATTTATTGAGAAAAGTTGTTATTTACATAGTTGCTGTTAGGGTGTTCATGTAGGAAAATATCGACTTATATTTTATTCAAGCGTTTTGTCTTCAATTCGAATTAGCTCTAGAAGTATTATATTCTCTGTGGCTCTAGCTACCAATTTTAATTGTAAATTCGTCTGCGGTACGCATTTAAGTGAAGAAAGGAAGTGGTAGGTTGATAACAAAATATATCACCCGATGCTGTTTGATTGTTGTCTGAATATTGGATGATGACTCTTAGTACTTCCTAGAGATTTTTTTACTTCTGTCTGATAAAATAATCTACGTAAAATGATCCACAACTTTAGTTCCAATAGTGTTTATAATCAAAATCAAAAAGGATTTAATATAATTAAAAAAGAAACCACCAAATAGGTTTAAAAATAACTTATTTATTACAAACTAGTCGACTCTGCGAATTTCGTATTACCTATAATTATTTTATCATTCATTATTATACCTATAAACCTTTATTTAGCGCTCTATCTATTAAATAAAATGCATCAAAATTAGTTCCATAGTTTTAAAGATTGGGCATACTTAACAACAGACATATATAAATAAACAATCAAGAATATTATTAAGACACTTTACAGGTTCCTAAAATAAATTAAATCTCAGATATCAGGAAAACACATTACATAATATCCGACATTACCTAGGTACCACGGGTGTCTCTATATTTCGTATTCAGTCAGACAATGTCGTAGCTCCGTATCATTTTGCGTGATCATTTTGAATTACCTACCTACAACTTTTTTATACGTGAGAAGAAGAAATGGGTACTAGGGTGTCCAATTTCCCGGCCTATTTCATTTGCCGGGAAACGGGAAAAAAAAACCCGGGATTCCCGGGATCCCGGGAAATTCAGAACCTTTGATGCATCGTGTTATTTCTACAAAAATAGATCGATTACTTGAAGTCAATGTTTTATTGCATTTTTTATTAAAATAATCATACACTAAACGGCAAAAAATGTGGCTCGCGTCCCATATTATAACACTTCGATTTTCTTTTCGCAAAATGCGCCAAAATATAGCGTTGGCAATGGTTATTAGCAATTCTTCGAAAAAGTTATTAAAAATGTGTTTTATTTTTTTAACAAAAACAGACGAATAAAAAGATCTATTTTGTATGGAGTTGGGAGTTGTATTTTTTTTTGTTTTAAGGCCACTAAAGAAAGAATAATATAGATTGGGTAGAAGACTAACCAATACGTCACGTACTGTCTCTTTAGTAGTTTTTTTTCCATCACTTTTCGAAGATTTTTTCATTGCCATTGCAAACCCGATAGTTTTGCGAATTTTCAGAAAAAAAAAAACAAGTGTTTAATTTTTTTTCTACATAATATAACATAACTTCCTTGCAATATGTTAAGAAACGATAAGTAAATGGCCTTTAGTAACAAACCTATATCAGTGGGTGCATCTTAGTTTTTTCTTTACTTTATCGATAACCAAACTTTAATTACGTTATAACATTACATTAAAAACTCCAGAGAAGTCTAGATTGTTTATGATACAAAAAAAAAACATTGAATGTAAGTTATTGGTTTCGAACGAACTTCTAAGATCAGAAAAGTTACTGTCGTGGTAGGTATTGTATTTTGCAGTGAAATAAGTATTCCACCAGAAAATTTTCTGTACATATTGTAGAAAACTATGCATGTAGATAAAGTTATGTCACTCGTGTAGTAATGCCACTTATGATGTACCAGTCACATAAATTACTTATTCTTTAAATTGACCGGGTCATATTTTTTCCAGTTGAGTGTATGATTGTTTCAAATAAAATTGCAGTAAAATTTTGATTTAAAGTAATCTAAGTGGGTAAAAAACATAAGCATGTTCGGACATTATAACTAAACATTTTGTATGACGATATTTCAGTATTCTAATTTATTTACATATTTAAGACACTATATTTTTATATTTTAGTAAAAACCATTTAAATAAGTAAGAATTTAGTATTAAAAAAAAATTATATATGCCTTAAAACTATTTCCTGTGGTCTGTTCAGATTGACAGTTGATCGCTATACACCCGTTAAAAAAATATAAATAAAAACAATATCGTTATTATAAATACTGTTACTTAATTGTTCATATTTCTATATTTCTTCATCAATTTGATAATTACAAGCAATAGGTATTTATTAATAATACTCATCATAAACAATCGGTTATACGTCCTAACGACTTTTCTGTGGACCTTAAAAACGACTATAAACATCCAGAATACTAAAAAAGTTGGATAATTTGAGAATCATGCACTAGCAACACCGATCAGCTGTCCTAAACCATTTCGTTTTCACCGGAGCGCGTCGAAATGTTTCTTGAATGCAGCTGATAATATTTGTTTTTAGAAATTTGTCAAAGATCGATGCAACTTTCCTGTTCTATGGATTAACTGGTAAGTTTCAGTATTATTATGGCAATTACTTAAGTTCAGTGAACCTTTCTGGGAGTAGTATTGCAAATACAGTTTTTTTTCTTTCTACCCTAAAAATTATAACCGTTATCGATGTTTTAAAACTGAATTGTATTTTCTGTGGACATCTTTTCTGTGGACTAGACGTCCACAGAAGAGACATTTGACCACGGAAAAGTCGTTATTATGAGATTTTAATATTTTTGAGTTATTTTCAGCGTCATTAAGCCACTGGAAACCTTAAGTCTCGTTTAGGTACCTACATTTTAGCAAAGAAGAGAAAAAGAAACGCCGTAGAGTATAAAAACAGATTATTATGAGGAGAGTATTTCTATGGAGGAGAGCAAGAGCTGACTGAGGAAAAGATGACTGAGACTTAGAAAAAAGACGCAGAAAGCATAAAGAAATACTAAGAAGGAATATATCGGATGAAACCATAAAAAATAAGATTATTCTGATTGCTATTACAGCAGATGTTAATAAATTTTAATATATTGCAGATGCGATTCCTACTTGGGTATAAGTTACCTTTTCAAGGGACCTTTCAGGTTCAGATATTTTACATGCTTTTAGGTTAAAATATCTGAACCTGTTATGTATGATATGTTCAGCCCATCCTTATCCCGTATGATCATCAGGCGTAGCAGGATTCTCCAGGGGGAGAACCCTGCTACGCCTGATGCTCAAGCCTACCCTACCTATCATATATCTAGATTCATATAAAATAAGAGCCTCAGGATCTCGTGAAATTTGATTATTAGGTAGACCTATCTTGTCAGTCCATAGATATTCCATAAGCTAATAGATGAAACAATGTAATGCCGTTACCGTGCCTACATATATTTTTAAATGATGCTTGTATATAGGTACTGAAACAACGTGACTTAACATTTAATAATTCATTACGGCATCTTCAAGCTAATAATCACTAAGGATAGATACCGCTTCAACGGCGTCAGGTCAGGTGGTATCAGAACACTATTTTTGCAATTATCTGTAAAACACACACCATCGTCTGCGTCGTCAGTTTCCGCAACCACTACCACTAACGCAGAAAAACCCTCTACTTTGGAGATCTTCACTTTGATGCCTCTTTAATTTTTCTAAAGCTAAACTAATAACAAATCAATCTTTCTTAGATGATTCTGATGAAAATATTTTTTCAGTAAGTAATTGTACAACGTTAAGTGTCCACAGAAAAATATCTTCTGTAGACCATATATATTTTTGTTGTATTAAGAGGTTCTAAGGATTTAAGGAAGTTATTTTGTGTCAAATTTCATCCTTGATTGTTTTTAGTTACTTAAATAAAAGTAGAGTACGAAATATTAAAACTGTAACTTGATTCTTTCTTTCCTGTGGAATTTGGTCACTTCTGTGGACCAAAAAAAAAGTAAATGGTTAATTAATCACAGCCCATGCGTGAATGATCTCGCTCACTATTTTATTTATGATACATATGTCATTAGCAATCAATAAAGTCTAATTTTGAAATTATAGCAGCATTTTTATTTTATTTTTTTTCAGAGTCCGCTTTTGTTTTTTACCCAAGTACCTATTTTTGTGGAAATAACAGGATTTATCAAAGGTCTGAATATTCCAATACCGTAACGCTATATGCGAATGTAATCGATTTTGCTATGGTATTTTTTCCCGGGATTCCCGGGAATTGGGGATTTTTTTCCCGGGAAGAAGATCGGCCGATTTCCCGGGAATTCCCGATCCCGGGATCCCGGGTAGGAAACCCAAGTACGTACGTACCTACCCTAATTCTGTGTCTATTTTTTTTATCGTCAAATAGGTAAACTGTTACGCTCACGCTACTTCTGTATACTTATAACCAAACCATGGAATAAAGTTACTATAAATGTAGAAAGTATATAGGGTAAAACGTCCTATTACCGCGGTAGTCGACATCACGTCCTATTAGGTATATCCCGGGATCCCGGGTAGGAAACCCAAGTACGTACGTACCTACCCTAATTCTGTGTCTATTTTTTTTATCGTCAAATAGGTAAACTGTTACGCTCACGCTACTTCTGTATACTTATAACCAAACCATGGAATAAAGTTACTATAAATGTAGAAAGTATATAGGGTAAAACGTCCTATTACCGCGGTAGTCGACATCACGTCCTATTAGGTATATCCTATTATATACACGCTCTATTTTATCTTTTGCAATTTATGATTCGTTGTGACTGTGTATGGTAAAGGTGACTACATAGTGTCCAAGGGAAACTAACACTTAACTTATTTCTTAGCACTCGTGCGTTTAAAATCGTTTAAAATTACTTAAATTAATTATTTTGTGTAACGTCAGCGAAGCGAGAAGCTGTTTCATACAAAAGCAGACGGACTCGCGGTAGAACATTGAATTTTCAGACTTCGTTTTTAGTTCCAACAAACAGTTTAAGATTATGTTACTATATTCGAATACTTTTTACATTCAAGTAGTCTTAGTTAATCAAGTTGATTTCTGTTTAAAATCAAATAAAACAAGTAAATATGAGTTAACAAAAGTCCGCCGTAATAGGAAGGCTTTTTAAGGCTACTGCCTATTACGGTGGGTACCATCGGTAATAGGAAAAACGCAGTGTCGTTAATTTTTAAATTTAGTGGTATAATAAATTAAATTTATGAACATTTCGTTTTTTAAGTGTAATTTTCATTAGTTATCAAGAATAAAACCAATTTTGGAGGTACATGTTTTTTAACTGGAATCTATGTTTTTGACGCTTTAAGTTGAATGTAAAATTTAAGTTTGCTAGAATACTGTGAAACTAACGTGTGAGTTTTGATGAAGAAAAGTAGACTAATACAACGATTACTAACGATTAGAGAGTTTCATGGTAAAGTCAGAGTGCTCTTATTTGCAAGTAATAACATACATTACCGAAATATCTTAACATTATATTTCAGGATTAGGATATAAAAACTAATTAGATATTTTAGTACCTACCGTATTAGGCTGTAAGGAATCCTAACACGGTATATGGAAATTACAGAGCTAATAATTTATGAAAATAATTGAAAAACTTACACAAAAATTTATACTATGGTTAAGTTTATCGTATTTTCCTATCAATTTAATAATTTACTACTAGATTTTACAGCAACTTTGACACACCATACAAAACTGAATATGATTCGTTGGTTGTTTTATTAATTATTGTATTTTGGTTTACTGTTTTCTTGTAAACTCTCTCCGCTTTTAAACCTTTTTTAAAGATAAAGATAAAGATAATTTATTTGCATAAATTGTGGTACATAACAAAGGATCTTATATTTAGGGAAACCAACACAATTTGTCATACATATATTTAAACTTTAAACATTTTCCATATTTTATAACGTTTTACTAAACCTTCACTGACTGCGCCCCGCTACTTCACCAGTTAAATTTTCCTTCAAATATGTTTTATTTGTAAGGTTTTATTAAAATCCTTTTCGTAGTTTTTACATGAAAGAGTTACAGACATCTTTAATTATAAACTTTGTCTTTTATAATATTACTAGGATTATTAAAACGCTCGTCCGGGCTTTTTTCAAATTTAAGTTGTAGGAACACGAACCGCAATTGTTTTTTAACCAACTTCAAAAAAGGAGGTTATCAGTTCGACCTGTCTGTATGTATGTTTGTCCGCGATTATTTCGAGTTTGTCAGAACCGATTTTCACAAAAGTATTTTCTAAATTCAGGAGAAGGGGTTTAGTAACTATTTTTAACCGACTTCAGAAAAGAGGAAGTTCTCAGTTTAGGTTTGTATCAGTTTATTGATTAAGGTTTCGTCGAGTACTTATATGACTTTTCCATCCGTCCGTCTGTCTGTCTGCCAAAGGCACTTATTTCCAAAACGGCTTGATTAATTATAATGAAAAAAAATTCACGAAACTTTATTTATCGTCCAAAGAATACTAACAAATATTAAAAACTTCTAAAAATTATGGTAATTTAGTGAGTATTATGCAAACCAATCGATAACGAAAGCCACTTCAAAAACCATGGAGTTCAAACGTTATAATATAACAAGTAAAAAAAAGTTATTTTACTATAATTCGAGTAATGTATGAGGGTGAATATTCAGAGCCTGATTTTTTTCTGTCCGGGGCTTTATTTTGTGACTTTCCAAAGAAAACTTTTAATTTGAAGATTTAGATTCAAACTTTAGCTTCCATTCTGTTTGGGCCCGAAAAGCTTATTAAAAAATACACAGTTTAAGTACGCCAAAATCTTACCTAAAGTCCAAAAAACCGGAATATTCTGATTCCTGTGGGGCGTCCGGGCTCCATTTTTTACTATAAATGACTCCATAACTTTTTTTTGAACAAAC
The DNA here is from genome assembly GCA_951802225.1 of Euspilapteryx auroguttella. Classification (NCBI taxonomy): domain Eukaryota; kingdom Metazoa; phylum Arthropoda; class Insecta; order Lepidoptera; family Gracillariidae; genus Euspilapteryx; species Euspilapteryx auroguttella. The sequence goes on along the minus strand of OX637641.1, from coordinate 7,358,393 downwards.
ATATATAAAATTCAAGATCAGTTAAGCATAGTCAGATAGTTGTTTATTACAAATAAATTGTCCCTGATTGCTTACTGAAGCTGGTTTTGGAATAAATCGAGGCTTGAGATTTGTCCGCGTGTACCGTGTGATTTCTCTGGCGCGTGCAGCAATCACTTTCATGGTTAAACTAAGCTATGTAGAACTCAGCAGTTTTATGGATGGGCTGTCCTAAGCTATGCTTTATAGTGTGTATGAGGTGATTGCTAGCTAAGGTGCTCCGTTTAGAAGTTATGATGCCAAATATCTGATTGCTCTGATCGTGGTTCAGTGGTCACTCTGATAACTCTGCAATGTTTATCCTATGTTATAAAATAGCTATGTCATGTCCAAAGATTATATTGTATGTCATGTATAGTTGGGTGTTCCTCATAAAAGACCTAGTTTTCTATTCTACCCCGTTTGAGCTGGACGTATCACTTTATGATTTTTTAATGATTCCTATGGTCTGATATCTCTGGTTTTTTTACCATAGGAATCAGCAATTTTCAGCAGTTTTGCACTTTTAACCTGAAAATCAGATGTCAAACCTATTGTAATCATCATAATTATTATTTTAGTCAAAATAGGCCTAATCACATCTTGCATTGCGCGGTCGGGCGCCAATCGAGAACTTTTACTTGCCCATTACGATACAGTTATGCAATTTATTTTGGCTACGTGGGAGTTTTCTGATGGATTATGCTGAAAAATTTCAAGCATAGCCCTTTAGAGTGACTGATAAGCTTTTTGAGGCCCATAGTGAGCTATGTCTCGGTCCGGTAAGTCATCACGGGTAAAACACGTTGATCGTAGACCTTGTCTTGAGCCTGATATGGCGAACGGGTTTACCTGATATGGGTTTGCTTATGGTAATATGGAGGAAAATATGTAGCAAAGCTTGCCCTTCGCCCTCTTCCTATTGGACCAAGCTGGTTGGATAGTTTGGCTTCGTATTCATCGACTACTCTTCGAGCGTACGTACAGACTCCAATATTAAGAGGAGCATTTAAAATGGGCGTTAAAATAATTTTGGTTTTGTCAAAGTCAATGTCATCCAACTAAAGTCATCGAGCATTGTACTGAGATCCTGCGCGGTCTGGATCCATAACTATGATATCAATATCACATCGAGTCTGATTGATGTGTTCACCGTTTATGTTGATGCCTAGCCTAGTTATTTCCAGTCCGGAGCTTTGAAGACATCCTCGAGTACAGCGATGAACAATTTTGGCGTTACTACATTTACCAGTCTGACTCCCTGCTGCAGTCTTATATCCTTCGAGGTCTTTGTCTGAAGTCGAAATTACATCGAAACATTAACACTTTGCTTTAGCTACTATAGTCCACTTGGCCTCGCTAGAGATACTGCAGCACTGACTTATCCTTAATCAAATCAAATACAAAACAAAGGCGTTCTTGTAAAGCTCTAGGCAGGAGCATTATACCGCAAATGACAACCACTGACCAGCCTAGCCAGCCAAACTTAAGCTAGAGCATTTATATCAGCTTCGCTGATCTGAAGACCAGCTACAACGCACACTGAATTACATGAGAATTACCAAATAGGATTAGATTAGTACGGGAGATTTTGAATTGAAGACTCCAAAATTCCTGCGGTCTATTGACATTATTGTGATGATTATGGTTATGTGTCACGTAAATTGACGCTGCACTGACCACAAACCTGCTCTTAGGCATTCTACTATTCCACTATATTACATGCCATTCCAGTAGCAGTGTTGAATACTTGTCCGGTATTTTTTTTTGGCAATTCTCACCTAACCTGCGTGTTCATGTTTAATGAATCCCTAACTGATTGCTGGCACTGCGCTATTGATGGTCCACAAAAGTAGTTGCAATTTCAAAGAAATATGAGCAAGAGCAGGGCAGGGCACAATACCAGTTGGTATGGACCACTTTTAAGCAGATGCTGGTGATATGTTTGTAAGCATAAATATTACTAAATGAAAATATGATGAGAAATTGAGTGAGAATACAATAACATCTTTAGAATATCGCAACTTGGTCTTACTAAGTCTCGTTTCGGTATTTTCAATAAAAAACTACTAGAACTAGTTAATGTATGAAAAAGCTCTTTTTTTTTGGAAGATTAAACTACTAAAACTCAAATAAATTTATCGTTGTGATTACTCTGAAAGCACTTTTCTGATTCCTCTGGACCAAAAACTTAAAAACTCAATTATTCATAGGAAGACCTGGTCCAAAAATGGTGCCCAATCAAAAATATTAAAGCTAATGAGGCATACTTTCATTAAAGTTAACTGATATTTCAAAAAAACTAAATTCGAAAACTGCCAGAGGAGTCAGCTGAATATCTCCGTTCTGAATATTCACCCATGATTTAAATACCTTTAAAAAATCGTTCGGAACTCCATGGTTTTTGAAGTTGCTTTCGTTTATCGATTGGTTTGCATAAAATTTACAAATCTTCGAATCAAAACGTAGTTGTTCTGTACTTACTTTTGTCGTCTTTTTCCTCACTTAAATTCACTTTTTTCATTTTATTATTGTAAATCGTAATGGCGCATCACATCAACTCACACAACACACGCAACAACAGCGCCACTAGCGGAGAAATTTTTAACTATTTAACGATAAGATCGCTCACGTTTGGCCATTTCATGAAATAGTCAAACGATCACTTGGCCAATTCGTTGAACGTTAAGATTTTAACGATCTGGCCAACGAATATTGGTCATTTCATGAAATGGCCGGCTATATCATGAAATGGCCAATTTTACGATATGGCTACGACATAATAATATATATAAATCTAAGAGACCATTGAAAAATGAATTAAAATATAAATTAATGATGAAACATAAATTAATTTGAAACTATTACGAAGAATTTTCAGAACTTTCTCCATTTTTTATATCTTCTTTTCTTACTTCGTATTCATTCATATGTATGTAACAAAATAAATATAAATGTTTAATTAAAGTCAGTAAAAAAAAATGTATGTGGTTATGTTTAAATAGTTAAAGTACTTATGTGAATGGTACTAAAAATTACCTACCTAAATAACTTCTTTCAGGGTTTTTGCTCATATTGTATTACTGGTCCTTTTGTTGTAATAAATAATAATAGTAGTTTATTCAACATGGGTGTAAAGTGATGTATTATTTACGAGGGTGGTCTGTTAAAACCCGAGCGCAGAGAGAGTTTCAAGGGTTTATTGAACAAGCGAGGATTTTAACCTCAACCGAGGCAGAATAACTTTACCCCCAAGTTGTATATACTGCTTTTTATTCCATCCGACGAGAAAATTAACATATAAAAAAGAAGTACTTTTGTACCTACCATATTTTTCTGACCTAATCAGCTAGCTTGTTTTCAATCCCACTTTACTTCAATAATTTATTTTCGTGACTATAATACAATACAATACTTCATAATTTCCCAGAGGTCAATAATGAATGTATGGCTACAAACCGCATGTGAATAATGAGGAACTGTACGACTAGAACAGTAATAAAAAAGTCTACTTTTCGAGTGGATGGGATAAAAAGGATTTTATTAATATAAATCAAATCCTTTAGATATAATGTATACTTTTATTTCTAAGGAAATTTTACAAACTTACGTTATTTTATCTTATCGTATATTATATCATACTAGAGGAAAACATTATTTTAATATCTAAAATATTTATTACCAAAAACGGTACTTATCAATAAAGTTAATAATTATAAAACATGTTAAAAGATTATTACTTATAAAAAATATTATATAAATTATTGTGTAATAATTATTGGAAGTGTAAAATTATATAACAATAAACATTTCCAATTAGCTGTTTATTTTCTTTTGACTGTGACTGCGTAGGATCGGGTAAGATTCCCGATGGGGGCAAACATGTTTAATATTAAACAGCAAAAATAATATAAAGAAAATACAGGTAGGTACTTACATTGTATTGAGATAATTACTAATATTTTACACACAAAGTGCAAAGCACAAAGACAAGTACATAACCAAAACTAGGCAGACAATAAATTAGCTAGACCACTCAAGCCCACTGCAGCGAGAGAAATTTAAAAAACTTTACCTCCTAAATTTGTTAAGTAGGGTGGCTTTTTTGAGTAGGATAAAGTTTTTTTAAATTTCTCTCGCTGCAGTGGGCTTGAGCGGTCTAGCTAGGTGTCATTCGAAGAAGCCTTAAATGTCAAAGAATTTGATATATGAAACATATCTTAGTCTAGCTTAGTTAACTAGTTATCACCATATTAAGAAGCGTTTCGTTGGCGCGGAAGGAAGATTAGGTTTTTCAGGGATTTTGTGTGACTAACAACAGACATCGGCGGTTTTCGGCCTTCATAGGATTCGACAAATTAAAATAAAGGTCTGAACACCGATTACGGCTATTTTGGACGCATAGTAACAAAAATAATTGAACCTAAAGAAATCTTAATTGGAGGTTCGCGCGGCCATGGGACTGAAAGGTCATTATCTGGTCAAGTATTAGAGGTAGCCAAAATTTTATTACTTCGACATTTTTTGACAAATTGAACCTTGCTTTGACAAAAAAAAACAGGTCTCTTAACCTTCCAGAAGTCTAGATCTCAATGTCCGCGCGGTTCTCCTTGTTTCGTTCGCGCGGACACCATCAAACCTTCTGAAATAAAAAAATGATTACGCTCAGATTCTGTCGAAATTTGTCAAAACTGAATGGTGAAAACCAGGAATTTGTCAAGGCATAAATAAAGAAGTTATGAAGTTGCGCGGTCGAAACGGCAATGTTAATATTGGTAAGAGTTAATCTAGTCTACCTAATCAAATCAATCTAGACAGTTCGAGGCGGACCGCGGACGCTAGCAGGGCGTGCGGCGGCGGGCGAGGGCGGGCGAGGGCGGGCGGCGGCGGCGGCGGCGCGGCGCGGCGCCGGGCTGGCGGCGCAGGGCGGCGGGCGACAGGCCGCAAGACTTGCGCTTGCTGGGCTCTTGCCAAACCTAACCTACTCGGAGGCCACGCGCCTTGCATCGAGGGGTGGCGGGCGGCACCGCGGCGCCGCACAGTGGGACGATTGCAACAACCTACATGGAAATATTACGATTTGTTATTATTATCGATGGAATCATTTTTTTTTTCATTAATAAGAGACAAGAACAAAGTTCAGCCTAGCCTAGCTTAATTATTTATTAGTCAACAAATTAAGGATTTTTTTACATTTTTCATAAACTTTTCTTAAAATTACTTCTGCATTACACTGCAACCATAGATAAAGTATAACGCTGCGCTTTGTTGAACAGTTTTTTTAAAATAAATATCTAATGCGAAAATTAATATGTTTTATTTGCATTGACATATTTTTAACATATTGTAGGTTTTACATATAGGTACTTACTGAATTTCAGCAAATCTTCTAAGTCAGTACTTGGTAATTAAAACTTCGTAACGTTTTCCGTCTCCTTTTTATCGAATTAGGAATTAAAAACCTTTTTTAGGATTGGTTCTTTCTAAAAATTTAACAAATCAAGTCATATCATAACTTACAACCTACCTGAAATTTCATATCAATTTGTAATACTGAAAATACTGCTGCAGCAACAGTTATTTATTACAGGTATGTTCAGTGTCTTTTTCCATCTATTTTGATAGGAACGATCCTCTGTGCGCCGCGGTCAATACACGCAATATTTTCAATATTAATGATCGGGACACAAACAAGTTTATAGATTACATATTGAGTCGATTTTCTTAATAAGTACTTATTTTTTTTTATTAGTAGTAATAACCATAGAGTTAGAGATACGATATTGGGTTTGTTTTTTTAGTATCAAATCTGATTAAAGTACCAATAACTCTAATAATAAGTATTCATTTATATAAAAAAGCGGCGTCTGCAATCCCTATGCAAAAGTTGAATTCAATAGTCATCTTCTGCCTCCGGATTGACTTTGAAGATTTGAAAAAATACCAAAATGTCACCCTTAAAATTATACCCTGAAATTGTTTTATTATTAAAAAAAAATTTAGTCAGAAAACATTTAATTTATAGTAAAAAATAATAAAACATTAAAAAATATATAAATTACACAGTTATAAAATCATACTTAGATTCCAATCTTCCCTTTCCCCGCACTTCACTCCTGAATTATAAAATATTATTGGTGGTTTGTTTTTTCAATATTTAAATGTATTTATAAACTGTTTAAAGTAAAATTCGAATGATAAAGGCTTTCAAAGTCAATTAGATTTTTTTTATTTGGAAAATCAAAAACTTTAACCGTGATCCGGAGGCAGTTATAGTAAATTGATTACAAAAATATTTTGCCACTGTGCCCGATAAGATTTACAAAAAAAAAATTTCCCACCCTAGTATGTATGTACCTAGGTGTGATAATTTTTTTTATGGTTTACAAGTGAGCGCCCATCGGCTTTGTCAGCGCAAATTTTCTTTCATACCGAATAATCCCAAGTTTCCGTGGAAGCAGGTTTTCAGGATAAAAGTTACCTATATGTTCTTTCTAAGCCTCTAGAGTATAGCTGTACTAAATTTCATTTCAATCTGTTTAGTAGTTTTTCCAGGAAAGCGAGACAGACAAACAGAAAGAGTTACTTTCGCATTTATAATATTAATTATGGAAGTATGGGTATGGATCATAAAAGTATGCAAATTAAAGGCATCACGCTTTGATTCTGGGCAGGCAATGTTGTGTGTATGTGTGTGACAGTGATGGATCAGCTCGGAGCGGGGCTCCACGTGCGATGACTCGTGGCTCGCGGCGTGCGTGACCTCGCCGCCGCGCGCCGGCGACCTTGCAGCTACTGAAAAACATAATCGCTTTACACTGTCCTCAGCTGAACCCTTTGTCACAGTATACATTTATCCTGTACACGTGTGGTCCCTTCTTCGCAAAGATTCTGCCAAAATAAATAATCTATCTACTTGGGTGTTCGCTATTAGGTATCTTATTATAATTTCATAATCATGCTTACGATAATATGACGTATAAGTATATTTTAGAATCGCTAGGCATTTAAAAAATTATTGTATTTTTCCATGGCTAATCTCAAAGATCTCTAAATCATTTTAATTAAATCTAAGGTCTCATCTAAATTCGTACTGATAAATGTGTAAACGATCATGGATCATTTACATTTCTCGATCATTCATAGAATATCAGAATGGATGCTAAATAAATATTATACATAAAAACAAAACTAGATGTCTTCAGTTAATAATATGACTTCGTACCGCTTTACCATAGTATAAAACATGCTTAATAAACTTTCACACTTATAGTAGTATTATTATTTTGAAAAGACCTTTATTTTTATAAGTAAACTAAAGGCTGCCCCGCGGTATCACCCGCGCAGATTTCTCTTAAACACAATAATCCCGTTTTCTCCCGTTCCCATGGGAATTTCGGGAAATCCTTTCTTAGTGCTCACCTTCACTCCCTAAGGAACCTACATGCAAATTTTCAGCCCACTACGCCCAGTAGTTTCGGCTCTGCGTTGTCTGTCAGTCAGTCAGTCAGTCAGTAACGGAAGAGTTTTATATATATTGATTTTTGTATACATAAAAAAAAAATTAACACACTTTGTTTAAATGCGTTCGAGTTTTTCTTTTGTACTGTCATAACGAAGTGGAATTTTAAACAAAAGAACAAAATTACGCTAATTTACTACAACCTAGCTACGGTTCATGCATGACTGACTACACGACTACGCCTGAAAACGCCTGCCGCCTGCTACGCCATGATGCTACGCACGTAGCAGTTGCATAAACGTAGCAGTTCGGGGACCTCTCGTATCAGAGCAGCGTACAAAAAGTTTAATTTTAGCATACATTTATTAATTTGTTTCATTTAGTTTGATCCTTTTCATTATTAGTTATGGCAATCTGTATTGAAAGACCCGCGCTATCATTACCTTGAATTGCATGTACCTAGTTAATAATTATGTTTTGCCAATTTTATTACTCGTGACTGGGATTTAATATTTCCAAAACAAACCTGGTTAGAATTAGGATGATTAGAATTTATTTAGAATTATTATGTACAAACTGGGCTCATCATTTGCGGTGCGACGACGGTTCTAGTGAAACTCAAACTTTAAAAATCGGGACCTGATTTGAATGAAACGCACATGGTATATGTATAATAATAAAGCTGTAATCGTGACCCATCCCATGGGTTGAGTGAGGGCATGCGGAGCGCATATAAGCAGCCACGCCGGCCGGCGCGCCGGCAGTCGGTCACGGTAGCCGCGGCGGATGCTCGCCACCGCCCTGCGCCAGCCGACATGAAAAACTTTTTACGTGAACGACGGCGGGTCCTGCTCCTCTTTCCTACGTAACGCACAAAAAAGGTTAGTGTAATTTCCGTTCAAATAAAGAATTTGCAAAGTAATTATATTTATAAAAATCCTTAAAAGTTTTTTTATCCGTGTAAAAAAACTGGAGAAGTACAAATAGATCCAGCGCGCTGGTTTAGTTACTATAATCTAGGCAATCATTAATTTACTAGTTTTGGAAAGAACCTCAAGGCGATCTTGAATCAGCATTTTAAAAGCACGCGTACAGTGAATTTATTATAAAATACACACGATTTAAAGGATTTATAGATAATTAGTGTGATTTGATTCATGAGGAAGGTTTATAAGTATATTACTTGCATAAAATAGAAATGGTTGGGCGGTACGAAGTTTGCCGGGTCAACTTGTTCCTTGTATAATCTTTTCGGGCTTAGCGACAGGTCATATTCATTGTTACAATAAGTGTGTAAGAAATGTAGTGCCTATTTGCCAGTTCATTGTTACTATGTAAATTATAGTAAGCAGGCTCTATCAATCAATATATATAAAACTCTTCCGTTACTGACTGACTGACTGACTGACTGACTGACTGACAGACAACGCAGAGCCGAAACTACTGGGCGTATAAAGCTGAAATTTGGCATGTAGGTTCCTTTGGGAGTGTAGGTGAGCACTAAGAAAGGATTTACCGAAATTCCCACGGGAACGGGAAAAAACGGGATTTTTTTTTGTGTTTATAAGAAATCTGCGCGGGCAATACCGCGGGGCAGCCTCTAGTTTATAATAAAATCGGAATTTCATTTTATTTAGTACTGAGTAATTATAAAAATGCGCTGTCTTTTCAAGTTAACCGTTTGTTAAACAAGACAAAAGAAACAAATGGTTATAGTGATTGACCTAACAATGAAGTATTATGTGTTCAAGTTGATGTTGACATAAAACCTACAAATTAGCAAATTATTTACGAACTTGATTATTCGCAAATAAGATTACAAAACATTAATTACTTTTTATATTATACAATCAAATTTAATTCTCAGAGATGTATCTTCTTAGAGCACAATAAACGCTCAGAGCAGCGAAGCGATACAAGCGTTTCCAATTAGGATTAATATACGTTTGCCCATGCTCTGATGATGAGGTACAACAGACATGTCTGAGAATCAAATTTGATCTCATGTGCGCAGCCAGAAAATTTTCATAAGTTACATAAGCGATTTGGTAAAGTAACAGTGGATAATCTGACAATTTGTAAAGGCAATACTTTAGTATTATTGTGATTTGTCATAACACGCAAACTGCTCGTCAAAGGCCTCTGGCTGCCCAGCGCTCATTCACCGCTAGAACATTTACAAGTGGTAAATTTAGGGCAAGCAGTAATTTTATCTTTGTACCGTTTACATTATTTCGGACCGGAAAACGTGGCGATCTAAAATAAAACGAAAAATTTATGCCTATAAAATAAAACGAAAAATAAAACAACACTCAAAATACTGAAAAACTGATACGTCATGCCTTTTAATTGTCTTCTTTTATTTAAGAGCCGAGCTCTTATCTGAGTAGACTCCTCCACTCCAGTCGTCTCTAATTTTTTTAATTGTCGTTACATTATAATAATCTCTTCGGTGGCTGTTGAGAGAAGTCATCAACGGAACTGGTCGGCTCATCGCACTTTAACAACAAAAATTAAGTAATCTTTGCGGAAATAAAAAAATACACCGCGCCTGCTCACCCTGCACTCGCCACATAGTAACAAAACAAAAAATTAGAAATTGCGTGTTAATTGTTTGCGCACAAAAATACAACTTCTATGGGGCCGAATATTCGGCAGCAGAATATTAGGTTTTCGGCTGAAACCGTAGCCGAATATTAGGTATTCGGCTAAATCACTATTCGGTGCATCTCTACTACCTTCCATATGTCCTATGGATTTTAAATTTTGCAAGTGTTACTTATATGATATTGAAAGTTTATGGTATGGTAGCCATGACCTTATGAAGATGATCAGCTCTAGTTCTAGTTTAATTGATGAGGGTATTTGACTCGATCGGTGGGTTTTTATTTTGGTTATTCAATTCAATGTATTTTGAGCTATTGTAGATTTTATAATAAATTGTTATGTCATGTCAATTAGGTTTACGCAAAAAAAGGTTAACGTTTCTTTTGATTGTGATTTGAAAATACATTGAAAAAACAAAGGTTCTTGCGGGTGTTGCTTCAATTACCTACTCAATAGCACATACAAACGCAAAATTGTATTCGTTATTATACCGTTAGCAAACCAAAAAACTCTACCCATATTAATTATTTGCAAACTACTGGTCCGCGTTTATAAACACTTAAACTTTCCTACAAATATTATTGTCTTTACTTCTATTACTTATACTAAATCAAAGTCTTCAATGCGTTTAAAAGCAATACCTACCAACAAGATAAAAATCTTCAGCGATAGTGAATTCTATAACAAAACTGTCGGAAACGAGCAGCATATAGTCCTAACCAGATAAATTAAAGCCTTCGAATTTGAAATATGTATATACAAAGGGACGAAATCCTACAAGTACAGAGCTGCGGGCGCACACTAGTGAGTCAATATATTTAAAAACTATTGCAAAATAAAATTTTGTGTGTTTGCGACTTTTAGGAATTTTTTTAACGGAATACTTTCATTGATATAATGAATAAGTGCTGCTATACTGTACTACTCCAAGTTTTAAATGTGGTTTAACCGTCTATTAAAGTATGATTGGCATCAAAAGAGGCTAGCGCCTAGCGCATTGCGCCAGCCAGCCAGAGCCGGCGGCCTAGACTTATTTGTGTATATTTGCATTAAGAACCTACACTAACATAAATACAGAATTACCAAAGCAGTTTTTTTTTTATCGCCCCTTAATAAACGCAGAGTGTATTGTATACCATTCATTCAACATAATTTAACGTAGATATGTAAATACCCAACATTTACGACACTGAAACGCAATGCAATTTAAAAATAAGAACCAATCTATGCAAATCACTTTGTTACGAAAATTCACAGTGGCCCACCAATTTTAGCCGCAGTTTCTTTATTTTGAACTATGCAAGGTACCTATATTTTTTTAAGTACACTTGTGCAGGTGATACCATTTATGCGAGATTAATTCCTTTATTTCTATGCGCTACCTTATTATAACACACGCGACAAAAACTAGATTACGGCGCAATAATAAATATACATTAATTATTTCGACTCAGAGGCTTTTTTAACCGACAAAAAAACAAAAAGGAGGAGGTTCTCAATTCTTCGCGTATATACAGTGTGTCCGGGGAAGTTATAACATAATTCTAAGGGTGTATTCTATGATCAATTTCATCGATGAAAACACCCCATATGGGGGGTCGCAGCCTCACCCCCCCCTCAGTATGATGTTTTTAATTTTTTTTTGTAAAAGTCGACCCCGCCTATTTTTAAATTCACAGTTAAAGATCTAAGGCTCTCAGAACCTTCATCAAGGTCTTGATCGAAGGCCAAGTAGTTAGGCTACCTAAGTTACTAGCAAAATAACCAAGTGTTGCTTTTACTTTTTTTTTTAAAGATGATAAACAAAAAAAAAAAATTCAAAGTTTCCACAAAAAAATGCAGATACTTTTTTTTTATTTTTTGTGTTTTATTGTTAGCTTTTGAGTTGTTCTCCAAACTGGTACTAGATTTATTTCTCTACGTCTATTACTTCAGAAATTATCAACTACCAATAAGACCCTTCGCTTTTACCTTTTAATTTAAATTGGTACGGATCGACCAATCACAGAAGAGCTTTTAATTTTACGCTTTTTGAAATACGCAAAATAACACACTGCTCTCTGATTGGTCGATAAATTTCCTAGAAAATTTATAAATTTACGGCTTTTGTTATTTTCCGGTGACATTTATATTTTTATGTATGATCACGCATTACTTTTTACTGTGTGGACCGATTTTGATAATTCCTTTTTTAATCGACAGGGAAGTTGGTTCCATAAAAATTTGGAAATAAAATTCCTATTGGTCGTTCATAGGATTACATAGAAATTAATGTTGAAGATGATCTGCACCGATACAGTATCTTATCGTATCTGCGTAGTCTGTGGGGCGCTTTAGGGTGGAAAAATAGGGGTGACTTTATTGTTCACTCACAGATTGTATTGCCGTGTTGTGGTTAACATGAAAACTGCTAGGTTTAATTATGAGTCTCTTTATATGAATGTTAAAATCATAATCTAAGCCGATAGACGTCCACTGATGGACATAGGCCTCCCTCACAAATAGCCTCAGAGACCGGTCGTGATCGAACCTCATCCTGTTAGTCCCTCAACCTTCACCAGGTTGTGTGGCCACCTTGTGGGGTGCGACCACCCTGTGAAGGGTGATTAGCTGGGGTTAAAAAAATTAGCCTAAAAAAACTGAAAAGCAAATATATAAACTTTTTATCAAAAAAAGAAAACTGGAAAGCATTAAATAATAGGGAAACAATTTCTATTAGGCCTTAATTTACTCACTTCATAAAGTAATTTTGGTTTACCAAGAAATTTTGAGTCGGTGCCACAGAATCAACGAATAAAGATCACTAAATTACCTGAAATTCAAAGAAATAACCGAAAAACGTGTGCCGCTGCGTATCGCGCTTTACGTAGTTAATGAATTTGCTTGTGTGGTAAGGCGCCGACTTCAAATTTCTTGGTAAACCAAAATTACTTTAAGAAGTGAGTAAATTAAGTCCTAATAGAAAAATTTTCCCTATTATTTAATGCTTTTCAGTTTTTTCGTCGGTTTAATTTTTTGATAAAAAGTTTTTATTCTTATTTCTGTTACATACTTTAAGTATTTAATGATTTAGTTTATAAAAAGTAATTATCTCAAATAAAAAAGTTTCTGAAAGTTATATTTAAGTCACCTATATTTTTATTTAATCTTACCGCTAATGTGATAAGGTTGTAGCTAGAGTTCAGCGCACTAGATTACACCACTTTTACACACTATGGAGTCCTTTGATGGCATTCGCTCGCTTGGAAGCGCGGCGCAGCTGTAATGAGCCAGCGCTGGTTTGCGACATCGACATTGCTCGCTCACATTGATCTCTTTGTCCGCAGGAGCCGCACGACTGGCCAGCCGACGGGAAATATCTTCAGTACCTACACTAATCTGTAGTTCTAATTAATTTATTAAGTATTATGTATACCTAAAAAAGCAAAATAAGCAGCTCTAGTAAATCTTTCTAAACGCTTTGAATTTTATTAAATATTAAATGTCTTCATAGGTATTTTCAAAATGATACGTGTATGTGCGCGGCAAACGTAGGTTCGTTCAACGCACGCGCTACGGCGTAGGCGGTGTTCGTCCCAGCGCAGCCTGCAGCCACGGGCGACCCCCGCCACATCACGTGACTTACAACAATGCCCTTGTTTTACTAATGCTGCTACACTTTTTATTATAAAGGGTCATTATATTCAGTCAGGGAAGTGTAATACAAGCTACGCTTCATCGTGTGTGACCATCTGTCGTTGTGCAGGTGACACGCTGAACGGGCAGCGACTGATCGAGTTCCGGTTGGGCGCTGAGGCGGGCGGTGAGCTGCGCGTGACTTCTGCTGAGTTACTAGTGCGCGCGGAGACCGCGCCGCGCGCGCACCGCCTGAGGTATACGCTGTGGGCGTTCGTGGTGAGCGGCAACACCAGCGTGGGAGAGCTGGCAGGCATGACGCGGAGAGACGGAACGCGAGGCTGGCAGCGGCTAGACGTGACCGGGGCGGCACGTCGGTGGGCGGCCAGTGGCCCGCGGGGACCTTTACGGCTCCTGTTAGACTGCTCAGGGTGCGCGGGGCGCGTCAGGTTGCGACTGGGAGGGGGCCAGGCAGCGCGGCCGCTATTGCGGCTAAGAGTCGAAGCGGCAGCCAGCAGGCGGCGGCGGCGAGCGCTAGACTGCGCGGGCGCACCGCGAGGCCACTGTTGTCGACAAAGCTACTATGTTAGTTTTCGAGCGCTAGGCTGGGATGACTGGATCGTAGCGCCCGAAGGGTACTATGCAAACTACTGCCGGGGAGCATGCGTGCGCTCGCCGTACGCGTTCCCCAATTACCACGCGCAGGTGGTGGAAGCGGCGCGGTTAGAACTATCCGCATGCTGCGCACCCTTGCGCTTCTCTGCACTTTCACTCATCTACTTTGGGGAGAATTCAAATATCATAAAGCGCGACCTTCCCGAAATGGTGGTGGAGGAGTGTGGTTGCCCGTAGCGCCGTGCGCGCCTGCTGTACATATGCCGCCGCCCGTGCC
>OX637641.1:4037450-4281236 GCA_951802225.1 Euspilapteryx auroguttella | reverse complement strand
CTACTAAATTGTTTGTGCAAATTTTTTACAAGAAATTAGAGGGTTATATAAACTTTCCGCTTTTTATTAGATTATAAGTTTTCATTAAGCTTTTACGAGAAGGCAAACGCAAAACACACACCTTATACCTACCAATCACCTCTTGGTCTACTTAAAAAGATAATTTACGGAAAGGCAGAAGTTGGTTTCCACAATTCAGCCTGAGGGTAAGTCAATGGGTTTTCACGAATATTTCGTTATGGCAATCTGGTTAGAGGCGGCCTCTAAGCGGGCGCGGACACGCGAGCTCGAGGAGGATTTCCAAACCAATTAAGGGCACCACGAACGCCTGAGAGAGCGAGCACCTGGCGCGCTGTGGAGTCGATGGTACTCGTGCAGCGGCGCGGCCGGCGCGGCGGCACGCGAGTCGCGACCCAAACAAATACTCATCTATGTATTCTACTGGGTTTGTCTACCACGCGCGATATTTCATCGATAGCTTAAATATTGCATAGAAATAGTAACGCATGCTGGACTCATAAACGCCATTAAATAAAGCTGACTGTGAAAAATAATAAAGCTATAACGGAGAAACTCTTGTACCTACATTGAAGATAAAAACAAAAAATAATTGAAATCAATGAGGAATTCAATTTGACTCTAATAAATTCTTTTTATTATTTATTTTCAAAATTTTGCCAGATAATTTGTATGTGCATGACAAACGGCGAAGCTACTAAACTAGTTTGAGCTAGGTTAAAGCGAAGGGTCTTTTTGGTAGTTGATAATTTCTGTAGTACTATTCCTACAGAAATTATCAACGTCAATTATTACCTCTATACGTAGAGAAATAAATCTAATACCATTTTGGAGAACAAATCAAAAGCTAACAATAAAACACAAAAAAATAAAATAAAGTATCCGCATTTTTTTGTGGAAACTTTGAAAAACCGTAAAAAATGCACAAAAATTTTTTTTTTTTTTGTTTATCATCTTTAAAAAAAAAGGAAAAGAAATACTTGGTTATTTTGTTAGTAACATAGGTAGCCTAACTATTAAGACTTCGATTAAGACCTTAATGAAGGTTCTGTGAGCCTTAGATCTTTAACTGTGAATTTAAAAGTAGGAGGGGTTGCAAAAAAAAAAAAAAATATCATACTGAGGGGGGGTGAGGCTGCGACCCCCCATATGGCGTGTTTTCATCTATGAAATTGATCATAGAATACACCCTTAAAATTTTGTTATAACTTGCCCGGACACACTGTCTAATACCAACTAGACACAATTATGCAACATCGCTCAAATAGAGATTATGGCACGGAGTATCTGCCCAGACCCAGCTGATCTGATTAGCCATTGTCGAATAAATACTAACCTATATTTACTATATTAAACGTTATTGATGGCTTCAAAAGAGACAAGTAGCAAATTTTAGCTTTCTTCACATCTCTACACTTGACTAGTATCTAATGCTTAGTTCGGTAAGATATATAATTAAATCTCAAAATAATGGCAGAAGCGTCTGCGGCGGTGGCTGTCAGGCTGTGTGCAGTTAGCGGCGGCGAGTCGAGCTCGTCGCGTCGCGTGCTTTGAGGAGCTCTACATGAAAAGCTGCCGTAATGGATTTCGAAACAATCTGTTCAATGTCTACTGTAAACTGGCAACTAAAGTCTGGAACTTCTCTAAAGTTTTCTATAATGCTTCAAAAATATACGAGTACAATCATAGATCCAAAATATTAGATCCAACAAGAAATTTATTTAAAATTATACTTAACTTAGCTTTTGAACAAGAAAAAAATTCTAGTGTTCATTAGTCACCCCAGATCATTGGCGGTCTGTGTAATCTACTATTATCTACAGTTCTATAAAATTCGCAACGCTGTACTTTAAAGAAGCATAAAACAGAATTCGCTCTAGAAAATTAAATTAATGTCAACTTACGCATACGAATTGAAGCGGTAGTCATCCTCGGCGGCGCCGGCGCCGGCGCAGGCCCCCGCGCCGCTGGGGTAGTCCGGCGGCAGCATCGCCCAGCCGTTGTCGAAGTACCCGCTGCCGTAGTCGCCGTACGCCATGTCTGCGCCGTCGCCCATCATTATCATCCTCCCGCGCCGGGACTGTCCGCCGTATCGATCAATTACAACTAGTTCTGATTCTTAAAACATAATCTTTTATTGCCCCGATAAGATGCAGTAATGCACTGATTACTTCAGAATTGGCCGATAGCGTCGCTGCAGGCGACTGCGGAGGGACTGCAGGCAAGTGGCGACTGATCGATGCCAGCCATCGTTATCAATAAAATTGTATCGTTATCATATCTAGCAGCTTTCCCTTGCGATACGGGACTTTTATAAACGCGGCGCCTACAGGCAATATTGTGGGCAAACTTACTTTATCTATGTCGTATGTAAGTACTTGTGGCCCTTTAATAATCGTAGGCTGAAAGGGAATCCTTGGAAAAACAGGTGCTTAGTAGCGTGCAGGGCGTGCCGGAGCTCCGTGACGTCACGCCGGGACTACAGCGTGGCTGTACCGGCTGAGCACAGAGTATGACAAACAGATTATGAATGCAAATGCATATAAAACCTTGCAGTTTCAGGCTGCCTGACCGGTGGAGTAGCACAGCCCATCTTGATATAGAGCTAGAGCCTTAGCATAAACTAAGTAGGTGTTTCTAATTCTATCTAACAAACCTGTGAAACATTAGTAGAACTCGACATACCCAACACCTGTCCTTAGCCTAATGGATCATGGGTGAAATAAAAGTCATAAAAACATTTCCTTTGAAATAAAGAACCTGATCGATAGTATGGTATAAACAAGAATCTACATTTTATTTCTAGATTTCACATCTTCAATTTAGAATCCACTTGACACAAACAATAATATAAATAATTTTATAAAATAAGTAAGATCAATATTTTGATTCCAAACATGGAATTATCATTCACCCAACTAGCTAACTAGTAGGTTCATGCACCTAACAACAAAAAAAGAAATAATAGAGAGATCTTAAACTCTACTTTTGTTGAAGAGTTCACTTGCTCGCTTCGCCGACTTTTCTATTTTTATTCTTTGGTTTTACTTTTCTAGTTTACGGTTGAGTTGGTTACACCTATAATTAATTAATTAATTATTATATTATTATCAATTCATACATAGTATAAAACAAAGTCGCTTCCCGCGTCTGTCCCTATGTATGCTTCAATCTTTAAAACTACGGAACGGAATTTGATGCGGTTTTTTTAATAGATAGAGTGATTCAAGAGGAAGGTTTATGAGTATAAAACATGCACAAGATATAAATAGGTAAGGCGGTACGAAGTTCGCCGGGTCGACTAGTAGTTAATAATACTTACCTAATCAACGCTAATAAGTAAGTACATATTAGAGAGAGAAAAAAATTTATTGTTTGAAATCAAAACTACTGGACCGATTTGAGAAATTCTGTCTCTATTAGAATTCTTGCAAGAATTCAGGGGTTGTAAATCTAATCAGAATTGAGCTTTTGAAATTTAACCCTATGTCAGACTGCTCAGGAGCTTTACTTATCGAAAACGCGGTACTCAACAGGATGCATCAAATACCGATACAATAAAATAACTTTGTTTCTAGTAAAAATAATGCAGATTTTTACCTCTGGTGGGACTCGAACCCACAATCCTCGGCTTAGGAGGCCGATGCCTTATCCATTGGGCCACAGAGGCGGTGGGACGGTTGAGCGGGCGCACGTACCGGTTGCGCGCGCGCCGCGTCACGACCACGTCACCGCATACCGTATTATTATACTAATTTGGAATGGGAATTCCAGTGAGATACCCCATGATGATTCTCGGTCGCTCGGTCCTAGTTAGAAAAATATTAATCACATATAGCAACTAGCACCGCAGTCTTATTAGTTTCTAATTGACCATTAATTACATTTCAACAGTAAGGCATTTTATCAATTAAGTTTTAGAATTTTAAGAATTATTAGAGCTTTTCGAAGTCCGGCGAAACAAGTCATTAAATCAAAGCCTTGCTTGTCGCTTTAAAGATCCTTTTCACTGTCGCCTATCAGGAATAAATAAAGATACATTATGCCCAATTTACATTCGGCTAGATTAAGCAAATAACATGAAAATTAGCTAATACTTGCAGTCTAAAAATTCGTCAAAATTTGTGTCCAAATCTCCAGCTGATATAAGCTTTATATTTCCTATTGCAGATCCAAATAGGTGAGATTAACAACTTTTGCTATCAAATCATAGGTACTTATTATCTATTTGCCACAGAACAGTATCTTATTATTATTCAGAAAAACTGCATAAAATTCACGTAAGATCGTCGAATTCATTCTTTGTTTAACGAGCTGACATTTTTGTATGTGTGCCATGTGTTTAGTGAGGTCGCGCGACCTCGGTATAATTAACCTAAATACTTTTATTTAGTTAGTTGCTATGTTCGTGCTGCTGCGCCCACGACGTGTCGTTCCTTTTTTTTTTTTTTTTTTTTTTTTTAGGCGGGGAAACTCCTAACGAGTACCCTGCGACCCCGGGGGGAGTCGCAGGGTTATGTGGGGTTCGCACCCACTAAAACCCCGCCGGTGTCCATCTCGGCTGTTGGCAAAGGGGTCACGGGTGATCTTTCGATCGTTATGTTCAACTCCGCGACCCCCTCCAGCATTGGCTGTTAAGCCTCTTCACGGGGGGACAAGTGGTGGTAGTCCCCCCTGAGCGCGGATGGCTCTTTCTACGCTCGACGGCGGAATCGGGACACCGCGTTCCACCGTCCTTCTCGGGGCCGTTATATGACTACACGAGGCCCCCGCCTCATGCACCCAACGACCCCGGGGTCCCCTCTTAGTCGCCTCTTACGACAGGCAGGGGATACCTCAGTCCTATTCTTCGGCCCGGTACTGCGGGGCGTACGACGTGTCGTTCCTTACTACTGCACTAAACCGATTTTCCATACGTATAAGTATGGAAAAGCAGTCCGATCGTATACAGAGGGTTTCAACATTAATTTTGTTGCTCTAAATTATTGTGCTCGACATAATTTAATGTATCTTTTTACAGATCACGAGTCCTGATCTTAACTTTTGTTAAGAAACCTCAATTTGTTTTGTAAAATTTCGACCGGATAATTTAATGCTCCCATTTCTGGAGCAAAACTATGTCCAGCAGTGGATGTCCTTCGCCTAAGATGATGCGAGCGTGAGCTTAGATACCCAGCAGGATAGCAACTTATTAGTAGCTTTATAATCTACAGATTGTTATATGTAAGCAGTAGGACGACTAATATATCCACTACATTTTTGTTAATTTCTAGTAATTTTAAGCTGGCTACACAACGTATGTGTTTACTTTAAAAATAAGAAATTGTGTGCACAAATAACTCTATAGAATTAACGACGTTCCAAATGTTTTAGTATACATAACATAACATAATATCACGCCTTTTATTCCCCGGAGTGTTAGGCAGAGGCACCGGCTTGAGAGCCGGACCCACGTTTAGCCGAGTTTATGCTTTATTACCAACGTGACAAGGTAGGGCATGGACACCGGTTTTCGGTAGTACCGAAAAACCGGAATACCGGACCAATATTACCGTTTTTTAAAACCGGTTTTCGATGGTTAAAATACCGTTTTTTTTCGGTAAAAAAATCTTTCTTTTTTATTTGCTTGATTAGGTTTGCACTAAGAGTCTTATTAAATGTGTTGTTGTTCCTTTTAATATAAACACATTTATAAAATGTATTAAACCTTTGTTTGAGTGACTTTGAGATTTCCTGCTAAGGTCCATAATAGTTAGCGACCATGTCTCAGTACGGTAAGGTCTCTCTGGCAATAGATATGGCTTGTTGACTTTCGTCGTCGACTTGGACGAGAAGATGTAGTGAAGCTTCCCGAACGCTGAAAATCCAATTTTGATTTCACGAACGATCTCGAAGATTGACCGACTATTCGTCAACAACTCCAAGTGTATAGTATCCGATCTTGACTGGAATTGGTTTAGCATGGGCGTTAAACATGATTTTCGTTTCGTCTATGTTCGTTCTATTCATCGAGCATTGCACTG
Source organism: Euspilapteryx auroguttella (assembly GCA_951802225.1). Lineage (NCBI taxonomy): Eukaryota > Metazoa > Arthropoda > Insecta > Lepidoptera > Gracillariidae > Euspilapteryx > Euspilapteryx auroguttella. Next base: position 4,275,195 of record OX637641.1, on the reverse strand, counting down.
AAATCATTCGCAGTCACCCCTGATCATCACTGATGATGTATTCGCCGTTTATACGTAGGCCTAGTTCTTTACAGTCCAAAGAGTTGAAGAGATCCCAGTAAACAGTTTTGGACATATTATATCCCTATATAACTCCCCGCTACCAGTCAAATAGTCTTCGAGTTCTGATCCACTGATTCGACTTCAGAGTCGAACAGATATTGTGGTATTTCTAAACAAACACTTCATCGGTATTCCACTTGGCACCGTTGGAGAGATTGCAGTACTGCCCAGGTCAACTCAATCGATACAAAGGTTTTATCATATTCCACAAATAGTCGGCAAAGGGGCAGAGAATACTCTTCAGTCTTCGTATTGCCTGTAGCATGATGAATGATGATGACATCCGAAAAATAACTTAAGTCATTGACATAGCCCAAACAATTATGAAACCTAATTGGCAATGGGCAAGGCACGTAGTTCTAAGACCAGATAGTTGCTGGGCCTAAAGTTCTCGATTGGCAACTGCGCACCAGAAGAGGCAGATTAGCCAGATCCTCAACAATGTGGTCATTCGACTTGGTAAAGGTTGCGTGCCGGAGTACACTGGATGAGATTAGCTAAACACCGGTCGGTAAGGCAATCTGTGAGGGAGACCTTTAACCAGTGGACGGACGTCATTTGGCTTAGTGTTAATAAACCCTTTCAAAACTAAGTTTAAAGGAAAATCTATTTTTTGTAACAATTTGAGTAAAACAAAGTTTTTTTTAAAGTTAGGTAATTGGAGACTGCTTAAAATGGGAAATATTTTTATAAAAAGGTTAAATCTGTAACTAAGATAACCTACTTTTGACGTTGAGTGTTTTAATTTTAACTTTTCTGCAAAAGCTATTTTTTTTTTTTCAAAGAAAAAGTAAAATACCGAAAAATTACCGAAATACCGGTTTCCCGGTTTTAAAATTTTCACTACCGAAAAAAAACCGGTTTTCAAAAATGCAGCGGTAGTCCAAGCCCTATGACAAGGGGCCAGCTTGTCGCCGCGGTTATAACGACCACTACTGCGGCCGGGACCAACTACTTTAGTCTACTTTTAGTACAAAGTACATTTTTCAGTTTATCACAAGAATTTATTATTAAAATTATTTATTTCATCAACAAAAAACTAAACAAAGAACAAAGGTGGACTTGTTCTTGATTTTGAACAAGTCCACCTTTGTCCTTTGTTTAGTTTTTTGTTGATGAAATAAATAATCAATCGTCAATGTTATACCAATTGAATAAAATATTATTTGTAGCCTACGCTTTTTCGAAACTATGTACCTATTTGGTAGAGTAGACGTCATCGCAAAATAAGTACCAGTGTATTTTGTATTCATAATCATAGTAGGTATTTCTATCATCAGAGTAAATCAAATCAGATTATATGAACATCAGTTTCACTTACACAGCAAAGACACGTTTCCGAAAATTCGGAACAAAATATTCCTTTGCGAAACTACATTATAATACCGAAACCTTGTGTTTAAAGCTTTGATTAAAAGCTCATTATGTTACGAACTAAATAATTAAAACAATTTATAGGTTATACAATGAAATAATTATGTATTTCTTCTAGACCAATAAAGATTACAATTTATACATATATGTACATAAAAAATACGTAACTTTAATAAACATTTTATAACTGTTCAGTATAAGCTTAAACCTAATTATAATACAATAGAACAATCAACACACATAGTACACTTGTGATCTGTTGTTGGTTCCGTAGGGGTTATGTTACCAAAAAATGGGTAATAAAATCTTTACAGATTGCTTGTTTAGGTGGTTGGGCTGGCATCAATTAATTATTTACATTGTAAGTTTTGAAATAATTACATAAAACAACGGCAAAAAGTGAAAAAAAACAAATTGTTTAGTTAAGTGAAGTTCAGCACAAAAAAAGGTTTCATAACCATTTTTTTAAATGAATAAAACCGTTCGCTCCGCAATAAAATGGCATATTTCATTATTTTAGCTTATGCTGTAATAGTAACAAGACAGACATGTCCGCGTATTTATGCAATTAACTTAAAAATCCTGGGAATGTAAGAAGTCACAAATCACCTTTGAGAACAGCTCTAAACATACGCGCTCTCACAAACATCTTTTTTCTTTTCAACTTAGCCGCCAATAAATATACTTAAGTTAGCATTAAAAATAACAATTATTGCCGCCGTTTCGTTTCGTGATATGCGTATTATATGTATTGATATGACAGAACAAGAGGACACGTTATCTGAATAGATTTCAGAGGTATCGATAATTTACAAGAATTAATATCTTTTATTAGCTGGGCCGGCATTATAAACTGGACAAAAATAAATAAGAGAACAAATCTAGCCAGCTCGCCACAACGTATTAACTACTACCTAAATTAACTTAGGTACTGCCTATAACTAAAATTTATTTTACTCGATTAATATACAAGGTGTTTCTGACAAGGCCGTAATAAATCAAGGAGGGATTCAGCTCACGATACCTAACAACTTTCCCAAACAACATAGGTTGAAATCTCAAAACAACAATCAGCGGTCCCGTACATTGACCCCGTCAGCTGATCGAACCAACGTATGGAACAGCTGCAATTTTTTTGAGATTTCGACCCATGGTGCTCTGGGAATGTTGTTAGTTATGGTGAGCAGAATACCTCCTTTGATTTATTACCGGCTTGTCAGAAACAACCAGTATATTTAGTACAAGTTTAAATCAAAACATGAATACTAGAAGCGCTAAACGAATAAAACCTGTTAAATGACGTGCAATATATTCTACTATTAAATATCGCTCAGTTTAGGAAATCATATTTTGATATCACAATTAGCCTGACTAAAAATATATTTTCCACTAACTAAAGGCCTACATAAATTCAATACAGTAGTCTGACTGATCTATAGAACAAGTATCACTACATATCATAAAACAAAGTCGATTCACGCTGTCTATTTGTATGTATGTATATTGTATACAGGGTTAGTGTTAAGTAGACCTGCGGTGGTAGCATGACGGACAATTTGTCAAATTTGTTGTATCTATCTGTCACTTTTGACGATCATCTCCATACATTTTCCCGCATTTAAATGTCAAAAGCTATCAAAAGTGACAGAATGATTCGACAAATGGTCCGTCATGCTACGCAGGCTGGCCATTTCAGGAGGTGACAGTAATGGGGCAAAAATGATTGGTAATAACCCCTACTCTGTCCACCAGACCAGGGGCCTTAGTCTCATAACGATTTAACTTCTATACTATTATAAGATTGGGTCAAAAATCGCGAGTCTCGTAACTTTGATCTTGTAAGATCAAAAGATTTGATAGTATCTTCATTCCACTGGTCTTACAAGATCAAAGTTTCGAGACTCGCGATTTTTGACCCAATCGTAAAAGAGTAACAGTAGAATAGTAATAGTATAGAAGTTTAATCGTAAGTTTAAGAGACTAAGGCCCCAGTGACCCTGTATAGGGAGCTGTTCACTTGTCGACCCTGCAGGAGTAGTGCACGATGTCGCCGCTGGGGTACCGCACGAAGGCGCTCTGGTTGCCGAACCTCTTCTTGCAGACCGGGCACACGTTGTAATCATTGATGAGAACGCTCTTTGACTCGTAGTACCGCTTCTGATCGGCCATCTGATTGAACAATAAGATCGCCTTTAAGAGGGTACCAACCGAATGTACAGTGGTGGACACGGTCGGCGTAACACTTTTGATTTTTCTGTATTGCATAATAGCTCTTGTTCTTTGGTAATACAGTCTAGGGCTGACAAAACCATAGACAAATCTATTACGGCCTACTAGTCCGCCACTGTACTAGCGCCAATCAAGAAAAAAAAATCTAAACCACCGTCGAAATCAAAATTGTGTGTCAAAGATGCACTAGATAAACTTGCTTAGAACTTTTTAAAGCACTGATAATTAAACGGAGATTGGTGCTAGTACTGCAGTTTGAGCAGTCTTCAATTAGTCGCAAAATGACGCGCCGGTGCAGTGCTGCCACCGCGCGGCCCTGTGCGCCTAATTTAAAGGCGCCCCAAGTCTTTTTTTTACACTAAAAATAACACATCATAAAGGAAACAAATGCAAGAGAAAATATTGTGTTCTAGGAACTTTTACAACACGCAATATGAGCACGCTCGGTGCATGAATAATCTTATCATTTTCATTCATGAGTAAATTTAAGATTAAGTTTACGGTCGCTTTTAAATCACAACCAAATTCGAACTCGGTCGGTCAGTAAGTAAATAAAAAAGTACGAGACAGCAAATATTGCTCGACAGACAGTCAGCGTATATACAGCCTATACAATGATCGCCTATACTGCAGCGCTGATGATTAGCTACATGCAGCTACTTCAGCAAAGATATAGCTCCGTTTGAGCGACATCAGCGCTGACCGTCAGGCGAGCACTATTACGCCCTGCAGTACCGGGCCGAAGAATAGGACTGAGGTATCCCCTGCCTGTCGTAAGAGGCGACTAAGAGGGGACCCCGGGGTCGTTGGGTGCACGAGGCGGGGGCCTCGTGTAGTCATACAACGGCCCTGAGAAGGACGGCGGAACGCGGTGTCCAGTTCCGTCGTCGAGCGTAGGAACAGCCATCCGCGCTCAGGGGGGACTACCACCACCTGTCCCCCTGTGAAGAGGCTACTCAGCCAATGCTGGAGGGGGTCGCGGAGCTGAACACAAAGTTCGAGAGATCTCCCGTGACCCCTTTGCAAACAGCCGAGATGGACACCGGCGGGGTTTTAGTGGGTGCGACTCCCACATAACCCTGCGACTCCCCCCGGGGTCGCAGGCTACTTGTTAGGAGTTTCCCCGCCTAAAAAAAAAATAAAAGGGGGCGAGCACTATTAATCGTCAGACTTCAAAAAATAAGGTTGTCAGTTTGACCTATATATATATGTAACAAGAGGCTGCCTCGCGGTTTCACCCACGCAGATTTCTCATAAACACCAAAATCCCGTTTTTTCCTGTTCCCAAGGAATTTCGGAAAATCATTTCTTAGTATTTACCTCACTCCCCAAGGAACCCACGTGCCAATTTTCAGCTTTCTACGCCCAGTAGTTTAGGCTCTGCTTTGTCTGTCAGTCAGTCAGTAACGGAAGAGTTTTATATATAGAGAGTTTTATGACTTTGATTTGTATGTTTGTCCGGGATCATCTTGCGTTTGGCTGAACCGATTTTGATTGAGTTTACAGAAAAGTATTTGTTACATTTAGGATAAGGTTTATGTGTCCATTTTAACCGACTTCGAAGTTCTTAGTTAGTGTATGTGGCAACTTAATGAAGGCTGATCCTTTATTTTAAGAAATAATATCAGTATAAAATAACCTGCACATGTTCAGCATACAGCAGTCCCTTCAGAACTTGCGTCTTCCTCTTGAGTGTGAGCTGCCCGTCGAGCGCGCTCCCCAGGAAGCGCTTCAGCCGAGTCAGCGGCACCGAGTCCGGCAGTACTTCTAGCGCCTGATACAGATGACAATTGTACACGACAATCAAGTCAATCACGCCTATACTACTGAACTGATAATATTGCTAAAATTGTATGTAGGTAGGTAGTAGACGAATATTGGACAATTTTACCCTGAAAATACCACGGGCACGGTACATAAAAATTCACGGTCTGAAGGGTTTTTATGTGCAGTCGAAGCAATGAAAATATAGAGTATGATGATTAATCCTTTAACTCCTCGGGGAGCATAGGGCCTCAACAGTCTTCCTCCAGACTTCTCTGTCCTGCGCTCTATATAAATATAGAGTATAAGCAATTTTAAAGATACTAATTGGAGTAAGGCGTCGTATCACATAATGTTTTTTCGTTGTATGAGGTTGTGTGCAAAATTATTAAAAGGTGTACATTTTAATCCACTGTTGTGTGGTGGCGGCATAGAATACTAGAAGTCCACCTCTCTCTTTCCGCCGAGGAACTAAGGGAACACCTGAAAGACGCATCACGGCGCCCTTCGTTGAAAATATGCGATCACCAACCCGCCTTATGTTCGTCATTGTTATAATTTGTGCTGAAGTCCAACGGTGGACGTCCCTCGGCCGAGATAATGATAATGCTCCGACTGCTCCGTGGCTCAGCTGGCAGTGATGTGGAATGAGTAAGCGCGTGTACCTGGGTTCCGTTCCCGGGCGGGGCTAATATTGATATGATGAACAACGATGATTATTTTCGGTCTAGGACAGTGTTTCGGGTACCCTAGATACAGGTTCATCCTAGAGTGTGATGTGATGTGTGTGTATGTATAGTTTCGTGGTAAAATTACTTCCATACCGGGAGTTCAGTTGGGAACCTTGCACAAACCACTACAACGACTGTTTAAATTCACTACACTAGTTTTAGTACTGCTACCCACCTTCATAGGAGATATCTTATCAGCGTACTTCTCCAGTATATCAAGAGACGTCTCGAGGTCCGGCTGCATTGTCTTGGGGTGCCTCGGCAGGTTGGCCAGCGGGCCCGTCAGGATGCTGGACTGTTCCGGGTGCATTAGTATACGCATCAGAATCACATACACATCTTCGCTCTTCTCAGCGTTCTTGCTTGTTACTATATCACAGTATTTAATAGCTTTGTCTACGTCACCTGAAAAATTCAAAAGGTTTCATCCGCGCAGATTTCTCATAAACACCAAAATCCTATTTTTTCCCATGGGAATTTTGGTAAATTATTCCTTAGTGCTCCCCTAGACTTCCCTAGAAACCCACGTGCAAAAGCTCTGCGTTGTCAGTCAGTCAGTCAGTCAGCACCGGCAGAGTTTTATATATATTGATGATTATTGATTAAACCTAGTCTAATAACTGATAAATTTGTCTGCAATAATGTTACAGAGGGAAAGATTTCATTGTTTGTTTGAATCGACAAGGCTTCGAAAATAGGACCCATTTTAATAATTCTTTCACCATTATAATTCTACATTGTCCCTGCTATTAACTTCTAATCTTAATTAGAATTTATATGTAGATTTTATTTTAAGAGAGCCGAGATCGCTATATAAAACTTACAAATTATCACTCTTCTAAAATTAATTGGCATGCTTTGTATACAAAAGTGTAACAAACCAACCTAATATCTGTAGATAGATAGCGAGCGCCTGCTCGTGCCGGCCGAGTTTTCCAAGTATAACAGCTCTCTCCTCAAACAGGCTATCGTGAGGGAAATGCAGGATCATTCGCTCCGGCGTGTATTGGTTCGAAGATTCTAAAAACGCCACCAGCTTCGCCTTCGTATGAAGTACTTCTTCTTCAGTAACATTAGCCTTTTTGTCAGTAATCTTCTCTCTGTACTTGGTGATGAGAGCGTCGTGGAAGGAAGGGTTGGTGTCGTTCCAGGTGTGTATCACGTGCTCCAAGTAAGGAATTACTAGGAGCTCATGTTCTCGTAGAAGGAAGTCTAGGACGCTCGCGCGCGGCAGCTCCTTGACCTCGGCTATGTCTTCTGTGAATATCTTGAGACCTTCCTCTGGATATTTCTCCAGTATCCAGTCGCAGAATTTGAATATTAGATTTAAATGTTCGGCACCTAAAAGGATATCATCATAGAACTTATTTAATTTAATATTCCTGGGTTTTTACTGATGCCTCTCGTGTGTTCGGTCTTATAAGCTGGAGCCTCTACCTAGTCCTTCGGCAAACATACATACGCGTGAGATTATGTTGTATATATGGGACGGCCTTTGTTCAGCATTGGGAGCCTAATACAAGTACACAAAAAAAACTTCCAAGTTTTTTTCATAGGTTTGCATACAGAAAGAGTTCAAGGTGCAACGTCTCGGTCTAGCACAAAGTTCAATTTAGATTTCGGTTTTTTTTTCTTAGCAGCAATAATTAACAACGAAAAATAGCGCAATAAGCATGCAAGACGGATCAGCTTACCTAAATGCTGCAAATAATTTCTAGTTCTCTGATATCCTCTGAGACTGGAGTCCGGTTGGAGCGCCTGTTCCTGCAGCAGCTGCAGGGCCTTCGTATGCTGGCCCTTCATCTGGTAGAGGATGATCAGCTCGCTGAACTTGCCGTGCTGCAGCAGCGTGCGCTCCGCCTCCTCGAACCGACAGTTGTTTAGCCGCAGCAAGGGCGCCACTGACGCGTCGTTTGTCTGCGATTTATATTATCTTATTGAAGAAAGAAGGTCTCTACAACATGTATTCTTGTAGGAGCTTCGCAATTTTCCCAAGGGGTGATATTGTTACAAATAAAAACTTTTTATTTAGTTTTTTGGTGGTAAAACATTCATCTAGCCTTCCTAAAGAGCTACTTGACTATGCTATATAATGGAAAATAAATGAAAAGGTACTTCGCTTGGAAGTCTTAGAACCGCAATCGGTTCAGCCAAACTCGAGATAATCGCGGACAAACATACATACATATACATACAGGACAAACTGATAACCACCTTCTTTGAATTGTCAAAACTCACCTGCAAGTAGCACTTGAGCAGCGTAGTATCGATCAGTTCAAGTTGCTTGGCGTTCCCCGCGGCCCCTTCACTCGCGCCCTCTTGCGACTCACTTGTTAAATTCGTCTTCAGCACTGTCATGTATTCCACCAGGGCGTTCAGAGCGCTTTCTAGGTCTTTGCCTAGCAGATTCACTTTGTTGTCTTCTGCACCTGTAGGGTAAAGCACGCTTAAGAGCCAGTTTACAGCGATGCTAGCGCCATACGCGAAAAAAAAATATATCTTCTAAACTAAAGCAAATATCAAAAATGTGGCACAGTATGACAATTTTTTTAGAATAGAATAGAATCATCAGTGTAAACTGGTTCTTAAAGAGTGTCAAACAGACGGCGCTATAGCGTCTTACTAGAGAGCTAGCCTTACGCGGCGCTAGAGACTAGACTTGTAATGTACTATCACAGTATTACCACAGTATAATAATTAGTACTACTTACAGCATGGGCACTCCCTGCCTCCCTCAGCAAGTGCGTCTCCCTCGCTCTCAGTTACCTCTCTATTACCGCTCAGTACAAATAAAGCAGCGTCGCACGTCTCATCTCACTCACACAATCATGATTCGCGTGCACGTACACAAGTTTCAGCTGTGCGCGAAGCAACGCGCTTTTTTCTATGAAGTGTCCGAGGTGTGGTATTACCGTGTCACACAGAGCGCCGACGCTAGAACTCTCTGACGCCGGGCGCTCTGTATGACATTATGTACCCATAATAAAGTAATTACAAATTACAAGTCGACGCCCTAGCGCCGCGTTTGGCCACCGCTCTACCGCCACGCCATAGAGCTGTATTTGACAAAGACATTGGCGATTTTAAGGCGTTTCACATAACTGAAAACGTCTTTCGGCTCAACTCGTAGGTACAGTGGCGGTCTAGGAGGCCGTAACAGATTTGTCTGTGGTCTCGCCCTAGAGTGTCCTACCAAAGAACAAGAGCTATTTTGCAATACTGAAAAATCAAAAGTGTTAAGGCGACCTAGGCCGCCACTGTACTTCAATACATAGTATAAAACAAAGTCGCTTCCCGCGTCTGTCCCTATGTATGCTTATAACTTTAAAACTGCAATGGATTTTGATGCGGGTTTTTTAAATAGCTAGAGTGTTTCAAGAGGAAGGTTTATAAGTTTAATACAAGAGCAACATAGTAATAGGTAAGGCGGTACGAAGTTCGCCGGGTCGACTAGTAATTCAATAATTATAATTTACCAGGTGTATTATCAAGCTCCGGGAACAGTTTGATGACCTCGGCCGGGTCCGTGTTCAGTTTGACAAACTCCTTCATGCTCTGCGAGTACTGTTTGTTGTCGAACAGATCTAGAGCGTACAGCATTTGTATAGAGTGGATCTTCTGCTTCTTGTCCTCGGGTGACAGCTCTGACAGATTCTGAGGATTTAGGTAACACTTCTCTGTCAAACTGAATATAGGTTTGCAAAAAAAAAAATATAATTGAATATTACGCAAAAGATGTTGCGCCTTAAAAGAGGCAGCAAGGTGTGTTCATTTAAATCGCTTCAGCAGTTTAGACGTGAAGAAATAAAAAACATACAAACTTTCGCTTTTATAATATTACTGTGATTAGCTGAAAACACAAAAAAAACTCTTGACGTTTCGGGTAAAACTTTTTTATGTTCTTTTCGTCAGGTAGGCACGTCGCTGCGCATCTTTGGGTTACGTTTAAGGCAGTTTTTAATATGCTTATTAAAAAAAAAAAAACTCATCGGGTCTCATCCTGCAATTAGTTAACGAGATAGGCTTCAATAAGTAAATGGGATAAATCTAAGGTTCGCAGGTCCTTTGCGTTACCTTACCTTGGACGTAAACCTTATAATAAGAACTAACCGTAAGATCGATGGCGATCTGGAAGTGCTTGTCTTTGAGCAGATGCTGCCGCTGCCGCGCCGCGTCCACCGCGCTCAGGCACCACACCTGGCCCATCGACGCCACGAATATCAGACCACCCTTGCATCTGCACAATGTTAATAGCTTGTCAGAAACTATGACATTGCGAACTTTGTACAGTCACATGGCTTATTTCGACTTAAACTTCTGTATAGCAAAAAAGCCCTTGTTCTATAGTATTACAGTGTAGTGCGCACGAGCGACATACAAGCGTTACGCTGAACGAGTCCTTGACTGTATCACCTTTTAACCATGATACTATGGCGCATCTTTAGCAAGGAGTTCTGCCAGCGGAAGGCTGGCCACTGCATGTCAACATGAAAGGTGATTGAAGTCATTCTATTTTTAAAGTTAAACAAAGTCTGCGATATCAATACATAGTATAAAATAGGTAGAATAATAAGTCGCTTCCCGCGTCTGTCCCTATGTATGCTTATATCTTTAAAACTATTCAACGGATTTTGCTGCAGTTTATTTTAATAGATAGAGTGATTCAAGAGGAAGGTTTATAAGTATAATACATGCACAAAATAGTAATAGGTTAGGCGGTACGAAGTTCGCCGGGTCGACTAGTTGTAAATATATGAAATATTGTACAGTTAATTCAGTGTTACTACTGAAGCACAGACAGTTTCAATTCAATATTAAACTCACTTGTACATGAGCCTGGCCTTGTTCAGTCCAGTCAGCGTCTGTATGAAGACGTTGGGCTCCAGGGCCTGCACGCAGACCTCGTCCTGCAGCAGTCCCAGGATGTACGGCTCGTCCCATACTGCGGATACAAATAGGGTATGAGCTGAGCATGGTACAATAATATACTTCGCATAATATACAAGTTATTTTTTGACGTAGGCTTGTGTTACTCTTGAAGAAGAGAAGGGAAGACCTATTTTTTTGACTATGGATGGGTAAGAGGATTCTGTAATGTTTGGTTTCTAGGATTACTATAGCAACAAATGTTCCTAGCCAATTTAGTAGGCTTAAGATATAGACTTTTTACATTGAGTTGTCAGTAAGATATCGCTTTTAGCGAAAAGAGCACCCATTACCCTCTAATTCATCATTGGCATTGGCATCAAAGCGTTTTATTTCTCACCTTACGACCGTTTAAATATGATTTAAAAAAAAAACACAAGAAAAATCCAACTTCTTACCAACAGCAAGTGGTGGCTCGTTCCATTTGACAGTCTTGGTGATCTCAATGTCGCGAGCTTCCTCCACCAGCACGGAAGTCTTGTCTCGACCGAGCAGGAAGCCGCTCTCCGAGTGCCTCGTGATCGTCGGCTCCAGCGGCCGCGCGCTCGACGTGGGGAACAGCTCGCGCGGCTTGCGGGATGAGAACTGGGGATATTCGTGGTTGGCACTATTCTGAGCACTACAGTTTTATGAGCATTTTACTATATGAATTTAATCTTGTTTTAACAAATATTTTCGGTGTCTGCTAAAAGAGACGCCTAAAGTTGTTGCCATACCAGAAAACAAATGGATGGAGAATAGATAAATATCACAGTAAGTTAACCTATAAGCGCGGTGCTTTTAGATCAAGTCAATAAGTCGTAAAATAAGCGATTTTCTGTAACCAATACAGAAGCCTGTTGAGCGGAAGGCGAATTTTTGAATCTCACTTTTCTGCGCCCTGTGCGAACTTCTATAACTACGCCCTTGTTTTTTTAGGCATTCTTGTCACCCTAGAGCAATGCTATGTAAAAAAAGTCCTACTGCCTGGTCAGACCCCCTATTACGGCCGCTTTTGCAATATTGGTTTTCAAATCGCAATATCGTCCTCTTTACTTTTTTGAGCCTGAGCACCGGTGACACCCCTTTATTTACGACACTGGTAGAAAGCATGGAAATGGAAAGCCTTAACAAAAACAGCATAAAAAATAACAAATTAAAACTGCATAATTTGTTCTTTTTTTAAATATATTTTCCAATTAATTTGCCCCTTAAAGTAGAAATACAAAATAATGTAAGCAAAAGATGATCTAAATTATAAAGCAGCTATATAGTAGAACCATTTAATCAACATATTACGTGAAAAAAACACCCAAAAACTTACATCAAACAGAGTGTACTCAGACTTGAAGCCGACCCAGAGATACTGCTGGCCCCAGGCCATCACCTTGGGAACATCGGCAATAGTGAAGTCCACCTGGTGTTCTTTGAATTCTCCGTTCTTGCCGAAATATAGCTGAAGCTTCCGTCTCACGGCCACGCAGAGCCGCACCAGGGAGTTTGACTCTCCCGTTAGAGATACTGTGGACTGAAAAGCAACAGGCGTTCAAGCTGAACTCTACCTAACAACAGTATAATAAATAGTACTACGCACAGATCGGGCACTCCTGGCCTCCCACAGCAAGTGCATCTCCCCCGCTCTCCGTTACCTCTAGTTTACCGCTCAGTCAATAAAGCAGCGTCACACGACTTATCGACTGCACGAGTTTCGGCTGTGCGAGGTGTGTTAAGTCACACAAGTGGTGATCACAAAAGATCTCCAAAGGTTGCAGTGATACTGGGCTGGTAAAAGCCCTGCTTAGCAATGTGTCAAATAAAAAATAATGCTTAGTCTAACAGAGCCTTTGGCACTATACTCCTCAAAATAAATTACTCGTACTATTATTAGAACTGTTACTATATTTACCCCTTAAAATAAATTATTAGTTGTGTTATCTTAAAAATATATTGTACCTTATTATCAAGTGCAAACAATGAGGCTCCTTTGGTCTTTTGGAATGTGGTCTTGAGAGGAAAGTTGGGACCCTTGATATCATGTGCCGAGAGGATGTTGTCTGTGAGGCACAGCAGTAAGTTTTCTTCTGTGGAAAAAAGTTTTGAAAAGGAATATTACTTACACTCACGCCACATGCTTGAACTTTGTATTTTCTCTCACCTATCTAAAAATCAAGGCATATTTTATAATGTTATTATGATAACATTATACAAATATTTTATAAATTCTTATTGATGATTCTTGTTCACTCTAGAGATTGCAAATACAGGGTCTATCTTTGGTTGGTGCACAAAAAGAAACCCAATAGTAGATCTCATTCTAGACAGGAAAAAAAAACTCAGATATAATTTACATTTTTATGGGTAAACATTTCATAAGTTACAGACCTAAATCACACAACAAAGTCTGTGGTGTGATTTAGATCTGTAACTTATAAAAAAAAAACCGATTAAAAAAAATATGCCTAATTTCAGTTTAACAACGAATTCATAAAACCTTAACCCCTTATTGCATGAAATATGAAGGCGATGGAATAAAAATATTGTTTACATGAAAATAGCTTCTAATTGCCCATAATAACAATCCCAATACTTAAAAAAAAATTGAATTATTATTTTAGAAATTAGTTAACGAAGCCCTTTATGGCTTTGTATGCGGTCTAGTAGAAATATAAAAATCCACATATGGCTTCATATGTGTTCTAGTAGAAAATAAAAATCCATATATGGCTTCGTATGCATTGGTGAAAATAAATATGTTTATAAAAATCTTATCTTTTGGATGTAGATGGTGCATGCAAGGTTAGTGTTGTCATGTCATAGCATCAGAGCTATTGGAATCGGATCCAGGGTTAATGGTATGCTTTCTTTGAATAGAATTGACATTAGATGCAGCATAGAAGCGGGAAGGTTCTATTTTTGGAAAGAACAAAAAAGCAACGTGAATGCATACGAATCCATATTTGATCGACATTATTTTGTCAACATTACATACAAAGCCAAATATGTCAATTTCAAAATAAGGCTGAAAATCAAATAAAAGCATAAAAATCACACCAGCCCCATGTTTTCGCAATCGCAGAGAATGTATTAAGAAAATACTGTGTTTTTTATTTATCGTTTTAGGGGTTTTTTGCTTTGATGAATGTCGCACTTTTTTAGAAACACTGTACCGGCGCGACACACTTCAGTGAGCATCAAAAATATTGACAGTATTAGACTTCCATATAGTACAATAAATACTTTAAGAAACCTAAATATATGAGTGATTGAGATATAAAGTCAGTTTTCAATAAAAATTATTTTTAGTATAGTTAAAAAATTATAAACTTTAGCAGCCATAGGTGGCTTCGTATGCGGTAAGGGGTTAACAAATACAAAATAAAATGAAGCACATCCTCCACATAAAAAATGGGGTCAAAGTAAATTTAACAATGTTTTCTACAGAAATGATTTTTTCCCACAATAAAACGCAATAAATGATATATTTTTGCACAATAATATCAAAATTCATTTCATTAACTTTCGATCTTTGATTTATAGTTTATGTAGTAAATCTATAATTCTAAGGTTCTTTGAAAAAAAAAATTCAAGCGCCAATTTTGTACCAAATTTGGTGGGTGATCCACCGATTTGGGTATTATGTTTGATTTAGGTGAAGTGTGCCCTCACAATGGCCATTTACAATTACAACATACCGTGGAGGTCTAGGATGGCGTAACACTCCTGGTTTTTCTGTATTGCAAAATAGCTCTTGCTCTTTGATAATACAGTCTAGAGTTCATCAGACCATAGACAAATCTGTTACACCATTCGTGGCTTTACTAACAACACCGCCCAAGTCATTTTTCTTAACTTTTCAGGAGGCAATAAAAACTTCATAATTTAGCTAATAACTGTCCAAATTATTATTTTTTTCACTAAAGTGATTATAAAAGAATAATGAATCCGAAAATGACACCTAAATTGTGTTTTTTATGTATATTGTGCTTTAAAAATGACTTGGGCGGTGTTCATCGGTAAAAAATGTGGACTTACGCGGTGTTGATAGGAAAACATTTTTTTTTATTATGAACGAAAAACTCTATTTAATATCAAAAAAGCCGTTTTTACTTTAATTATTAACTCTACAGAGACTTAAACCATGTAGTTTGGACCAAAAATTGTGTATATATTTTAGACTTGCAGTAGTTAGTTATCGATTTGTCACTAGCACTCACTAATAGATGGGTTTGTCAATACTTACAATTACAAAGAAATTATAAAAAGATAGCTCAGTCTTCTTTTATCATCATCTCAGCCGGGAGACTTCCAATATTGGGCATAAGCCTCCCCCTCAGATTGCCACAAGGACAAACATTTCGAAGGGGAAGTTTTGCCTTAATCGCCACGCTTGGTAAGCAGGTTGGTGATCCTATTATTATCCTTCTTTTTCTCCAGTTGTGGGGGAAGAAGAATGCCTGCACTTAGCTCGCGTGCTAGGAGCCATTGTACATTTCCCCTCATTTATTGCAGCCATCCGAATTCATCAGAAAACTGCAGGTGGTCAGCTGAGCTATGGTTGGCTGCTATAAATTTTTGTGTTATTTTCCACTATCATTGCATACCGATGTGTATTGTTCATTGGCCTTTATTGCTACACTGGAGGGTGCATTAGATCCCGTGTAGACTCCAGCTGATGCATTACAGCCACGTGTGACCCGCGGGCGGAGTCCTTTTTGAGCCGTTACTTTTAGCAGCTCCCTAGAGCCCACACAGACCTCCTGCGCAGTTACCAGATTGATGTAGTTATGTGGGTTTTTCACTCGTGGAAGCCTTGATTGCTTTGCTGGTGGGTGCTTTAGAGCCCGTGCAGACCCTAAGAGAAGCACCGTTCTCTCAAGCCCGCATAGAACCCTGCCTCCGCATTAAAGCCCGATTGGTTCTGCATAGCCCTCCCTCGTGCCCACATTGAGTTTCAGCACTAGTGACCACGGCTCTGGCAGCTTTCTCAGCCCTTATGATAACCCTTTGGCCCCTGGTGATCGCAGTATGGCTTGTTAAGTTTTTCAATAAAGAACTTCTGTCCGATCTTCCAATGTTCCCTTAGTCACATTTTATGATATCTATAGATTCGTTATAAGGCCACACAGATATTTTTAAAAAGAACCAAGATGGAATGACACCTTTCATATATTTTTAGAGTAGGCTCTGAAGCACCAACTAAATTCATTCAAAGCACTGAAGATTAGACAGATAAATCAATATTTTCGACATCTGTACTTGTTTTTAGATGATTTTTATTCTTAGTTTATGCAAGGTGCCCCTTTTTTTAACTATAGATTTTAACATTATTCTCAATCTCTTAAGAAACTCATTATAAAAGCCAGAAATCTGTATCGTCCGTCTGCAAACACATACAAAAACACCGCTCAAGTCGGTAGTTTTAATCTCCAAACACCGCTTAAGTCCAAGACCTTATTTTAGAACTGAAAAACTTCAATATTACTCAATGAAACATCAATATTAGTTATTTAATACAAAAACATACCATTCAGGTAGCTATTCACAAACTTTTCAGGTTTATTCAGCTAAAAAATCACACAATATCACTAAATAATGGAGCACAGTGTGGGCGCGTGCTGTTTATCGTAGCGATTTGACAGACTTAGGCGGTGTTTCAAGACCAATCGACTTGAGCGGTGTCAGTATAATTTAAAATAACGGCATTTCTTGTTAAACAACTAACCAATCAGATGAGTTTAAAAGACGCGCGAAAAAAAGGTCTATCCAATGGCATCAAAATGTCCAAACCGCCAAAAATCGACTTGGGCGGTGTTGTTAGTAAAGCCACAATATACATTTAAAAAAAAACCTTAAGATTTTGATTTTTTTTTACCTTGACCCCATTTTTTTACTTTGACCCTATTTTATTATACCATAAGTTTAATATTTGCACAAGATAATAATAATAGTTCAGGCGGTACGAAGTTCACCGGGTCGACTAGTATGTCACAAGAAACATGAAAAAACATGAATTAAATACCCATATAAAATTCAAATTTGAACTGCTTAATTTTTTCTATTTTTCCTAGAATGAGATCTTCGATACTGAGTTTCATTTTGTGCACCAAAATACTGTCTAAATTTCACTAGAACTTTTGTTTTTGTTCCAACTTGTCCGGAAGTGTGTCCTAAATATAAGTTGGTACTTGGAAGCAAACCACTTGCCTGTAATGACTTCTAGCTGTTGTATGGGCTTTTTACTAAAAGTCTTGCAGTAGTACTCTATTTGAACATCATACTTCTGATTATTAGCATTATTTGAAGACAAGGAATACATCAGTAGGTGTCCCAGCCTGGTTCCAAGGAGTAGATGTCCATCTATAAATAAAATTTAATTATTTCCATTTTCTAGGAAACAAAATAATAACACTTCTGAAGTTATGAATCAGAAAATTGTGTATTAAACAGTTCCTGGCTTGTGTGCAGCAATAAATACCTTTGTATTTTATGTACACGACTGCTACTGACATGTAAAAATAAATGTTTATTTTTCATTATTTTCATTTCTTTTGTAATCAAAGTTACTAGCTTACCGTAAGCAGCAATTGCTTCGATTTGATCGTTCAAGGGAAGCAGACGAGATACTTCGTATGCTTCGTGCATGATGGTGCATCGAAGTTTGTCCGGTAGGTTGGAAATTGATTTGAAATAAATTAAAATGTAAGATTTGAATAAAATTTATGTACCTAGGTTACGAACGAAAATTCTTCTTGATATTTTGATATTCCAGACAGACACAATAACAAATGACTGACTGAATGATAGATTGAACGGAAAGGACTGTTCTTTCTTAAAAAAGGCCAATCTTAGTGAGGGACATGGGTACGGACGAATGGTACAGTCACGGACTAGGAGGCCGTAACAGATTTGTCTATGGTTTCGTCATCCCTAGTCTGTATTACTATAGAACAAGAGTTATTTTGCAATACAGAAAAACCGGAAGTGTTACGCCGACCGTGTCCGCCACTGTACGGGTAAATGGAAATAGACAATTTATTTTATGGCAACATTATAAAATTGTCTGTGGTGTCCTAGACTTCCGCTGCGTTTCCGATTTATATTTATGGAACAGTGTTGCCGTATTTTGTAATACTTATGTTTGGTTTGCCAGCATCAAGACTTGCCACTTAGTGGCGATCTAGGACGGCGTAACACCACCTCCGGTTTTTCTAAAATAACTGTTGTTCATTTGTAATACAGTCTACGGCGCCCGAGTATCGTGGGTCTGAAGCGAGTAAAATTTGATACGCAGTGTTACGGCCTCCTCTGTACAGTCAAGGACTAGGAGGCCGTAACAGATTTGTCTATGGTTTCGTCAGTCACAGTCTAGGCTGTATTACCAAAGAACAAGAGCTATTTTGCAATACAGAAAAACCGGAAGTGTTACGCCGACCGTGTCCGCCACTGTACATACATTAATTCCATGAGTATGTATGTCGTGGCCATATCGTAAAATTAGCCATTTCATGATATGGCCGGCCATTTCATGAAATGTGTTTTTTTCATGAAATAGCCTTTGTCTTGTGTTCCCTACACTGTAATAACCAGAGAACAAGAGCTATTTTGCAATACAGAATAACCGGAAGTGTTACGCCGTCCTAGACCGCCTCTGTACGTTCTCTGTGCTGCCTTGCCTGCCTACTTAAGTAGGTACCTACAAATTCTGACCTAGGTAGGTAGACCAAGTATTAAGAGACGAAACGGTGCGAAACTAGCGCCACTTCGATAAATAATTGATATCCATACCATGGCCGAAATAAAAAATATGCACTTTCGACTCCCTAGATCAAAGAAATAAACTGTTTGTTGCCTATTTTTAACCGACTTCAAAAAAGGAGGCTATCAGTTTGACCTGTATGTATGTATGTATGTTTGTCCGCGATTATCTCGCGTTTGGCTGAACCGATTTTGATGCGGTTTTCAGAAATGTATTGGTTACATTCAGGAGAAGGTTTAAGTATTACCAATTTTAACCAAATTCGAAAAAAAGGAAGTTCTCAGATTATGTATGTGTCAGTTTGTTGAAGGCGGGTCTCTTTTTGCAAAAAAGAAATTATTGATCGATCACATCCGCTGCTAGCTGCTGTGGTCTCTGCTGCATGCAAAAACTAGCGTTTCCCATCTCACTTGCAAAAACAGCCCCAGTTTGAGTTTGATGGCCATAGACTCAACGTGCCACCAGCCAGCCGTTTTAGGATACACAAATTGCGGTTTTACCAACGCATTGCGCGTTCTAATGGGAAGTTCCGTCCGACCCATTTGAACTCTAGCCTGAAGCCGCGGCAGGCCGCCCGCCGCGCGTCGACTGCGACACCATGGCGGCTTGCCACAAGCAACGACCATAGTAGACCATAGGTCAGCAGTACCAACCAGTTTATCGCTTGGGGCTTTAGTTTGCTAATAGACCACTATGCTGACTGGCGAACTCATGGGTCGAAGCACGGTGGTCATTCCTAGGCAGTGAGATTTATCACGATTCTGAGCTTGTCAATAAACTATACAGAGAGTATGAGTAACCAAGTGGAGACTAACTGGACCCAGGGCCTCTTTTTCACAAGCGGCGGGAGTCGACCGAGCTCTCTATGCCACTAGCGGCTGATTGATGGCCGCGTTCAGTTAATTAGCGGCGTTGTGCAGGGCTCGAATGTGCGCCCGCTATTATCGAAGACAGCTACTAGACGCGCGCGACGCTTCGGAATAACCATGAAAAACCAAAAACAGACAAATTAAAAGTCCCATGTACTAGTTATTTAATATTTACTTTTATAATTATGTTATTTTCATTCTTTACTAACAACGATATGGGTGTTACGATGTAATCAGAAAACAAAACAAAAATACAAATTCACTCACTAATAAATTTAAATAAAAAATAATAAACTTCTTGAATGATTTTTGTATCATTTCATGTAAGGAGGCATTTCTTTTTGAGTTTAATGTTTCACCTTATTTGCGCATATTTTTTTTTCGGATTTAGGCAGTATGCAGGCGCAATGTAGAAGTCCGTTGATTTTCTTTTATTTTACCGTTTTTCTAGATTTCTGTCCAACTCCATCCTTTACCAAAATAAATTCCAGGTGCTGAAATTGAATACAATAGAGCTCCGAATTTAAACTCGTTTTTAGCTGCGGGCAGTTGAAATAATTTATGTTGAAGGAATATTAGGAAAGTTAAGTGCTCAAAGAGAAATGCCTTCATAGATCATTTTGAAAGCGTCATTATATTATGATTTATAAATGTAGAACTGAGTCATGTTGGATGCGTGGTCGATTGTGCATAGTGCACACAAGTTATGAGTGTGAGATTTAAAAGTGATAACTTTATAACATCGCTTCATATATCAGGTCACTAGTACGTCTTAATTTCTTTTTATACAAGAGGATCTCTGAAGCAATGCCGATTACAAAATCTGTATATGAATCTAAATAAAAAATATTCATATCTAAACTAGTACATAATTACGACCCCCGCCGCAGTCCGCGCGGCGGAGGCGGCGCGGCAGGCCGCGCCCGTAGCTAATCAATAAATGATAATCAAGAGTTATGCCATCAAGTCGACAATAATCATTATATTTACACGAATTACAAAGGTGTCAGCGATACAAGTCTTAAGACGACATCTAAGCCTCACTACATGTGATTTCAAAGAGATACGCCGAGCGCTCTACCGTCCTTATTATTACACTACTAAGTTTAAGTCATGTTTAATCTAAACCAATTATTTAGCAAGTTGTGATCAAAAATACAATAAAAATACTCACGGCTGATTAAGAAAATAAAAAACCAATCACCTTGATATCGGGACCAGAGCCCGCGTGCCGCGTCACGGCGCGGACGTCGCGCGCGCCCCACGCACCGCGAGACATCTTGTCACCAAAACCAATACAATCAATATTTTATTGGTGCCGCACTAGAATTTTTATAATGTTATATATTTTGATTATGCAAACAAGTTTAAAAATTGTGTTACAATCTAGCAGGGCCCTTAGGTTATTCTCACTCATGAACTCACTCAGCGTTCGTCGCTACGCTAAGTGCCCGGCACTAAATAAAAACACGTTCGAACAAACTGTTACATTTCAATCTATTCCTAAATGTATAGTAACTCGTCCTAATTTGAGTGCCGAATTGATGTGCAATATAAAAAGTAGGTACATAATAATGTTGCTTAGCTTAAAACTATGACAATGAAATTTAAAAGATTTACTTTTTTAAATTTATGCCAATTTAGCATATTCTTTTCATAAGTGACGTCTTGGTGTCTATTACTTTCACGTAATATATAGTATAATTAGTATATAGTATTGATTTCATATTGAATAATACGTTATTATCGAAAACTATTTTGTTACATAAGAATAAAATACGAAAGTATGAAGAATACACTAGGCAAAAAAAACATGATAGCAATATCTAAAAGATTATGTATAATTAATTTCTGAATAGTTTATACATTTTATATGATAGTAAATTATGTTCGGGAGATCAGTTACGGTACGGTAGATATGAAAATGTACAAGTATTTGTTTTGCGTCAGGTCGAGGTCGATGTACTCCGGCAGGCGGCAAGCGGCAAGCGGCAAGCGCAGCGACGCGAACGATCAAACCACCTGAATATGTTAGAGCAGGATCCCACAACAAATACACTAAATAACACTACCAAATGTCAATTCTACTGATTATAAGCCCCAGCAAAGTTAACATTGCTCGATGCTAATCTTCGCTATATAATAGTTTAAACGGAAAAATGTTAATTACAAATTTCTGTAATGTACAAATAAATAAAGTATGGCTTATGCAATTGTCTAACCACAAACATTTGAATGAAAAAATGTCAATAACAATAAAAACAATATAGTATAGAAATTTCAGAACCGTCGAAAAGAGTAAAAAAGAAAGATAATAATAGAACTCACATTTTTACGGAGAAATAATATTCCGAGACAAGTCAATATTTTATGCTATGTACAGTCAGCAGCTTATTCGCGAGGGGTGGCGGTCAAACATTCTTATCGGAATTGAGTAATGGAATGTTGTGTCAGATGTTTCTATGTTGGTCAGGCAAACGAGGGCGACCTTCATCGATGTCTTGATTCCATTCAAACATAACATTTTTGGACATAAATTAAAAAAATTAATGTATATTCAGAGTTCTCAGGCACTAGTACACGAATTTAAACTGCTGAATGAACATAAATATTTACATGTGCATAAAAATCAATTTGAGCTTACAAAAGTACAAAGTAATCAATCACATTGCAATGCTTTAGTATCTACTGTGGATTTTACCCTTCTTACCGACTACGACAGTTCAAGCATTATTGACAATTATTAAACTACTAAATCACACGACTGCTCGCCGAAAACACCTAAAATGCACGCGATTTCCACGAAGGCCGACACGATAAGGACTATAAGACTATAATAACTACCTAATCATAGACCATCGTTGTTGCATGGCGGTCTGCGCCGAGCGTCATCACGCCGGGTCGTGCCGGTACCTACGTGCAGCAACTGCCAGTTCGCACTACATAAGATAAGTTGACCCGCAGCGTGCCCAACGGTATGTACAACTAAAGCGATCTCTAAATGCAATCAAAACGACGAATGAAGCTAAGCTGAAATACACACGAGGCAGACTATAAAAAATTTGGGTGTTTTCGATGCAGAGCCCCGGTGAGAATTAGTTTTGGATATAGTGTCGTAGACGTGGGCACGATGTTTAGGGACGGGCGAATGACCCGGTCATAGGCGACTCAGAGCAGAGGCGTCAGAGGGCCAGAGGCGGCGGGGCGCGGGGAGGGCGCGGGCATTAGGAGGCGCCCGGCGAGCCGCTGCTGGCGCCGCCTGCGCCGCCCGCTTCGTCTGCGGGAAACAAACATTCATTCATTCATTTACAGGACAAGGAACACTGGCAATCTTTCTCTAAATAAGGTTAGATCATTAACCTCTATGCTATTCGCATGCAAAATTTATCATACTGTGCAGTTCCGT
Organism: Euspilapteryx auroguttella; assembly: GCA_951802225.1. Classification (NCBI taxonomy): domain Eukaryota; kingdom Metazoa; phylum Arthropoda; class Insecta; order Lepidoptera; family Gracillariidae; genus Euspilapteryx; species Euspilapteryx auroguttella. The sequence goes on along the minus strand of OX637641.1, from coordinate 4,252,059 downwards.
TAAATTCTGATCAGAAACTTATTAACAGTGAAAGTGTGTAACAAATTTCAAAATATCCACTCAAACATTTGCATCTCACTCACTGAAATACCATAGCGACATCGCAGACTGCGAGTTCAACCAATTTGTATTAAAATTTATAAATGGAGGATACACATTTCAATAAAATCGTTTGGATAACGTAGCCAGCGACGTCGTCGATTGTATCGGTGAGTTAGCGGTCTTAACCTATCAGTAACATAATACTTACTGGCGGCATCGTGGTCCGGCAGCTGCGGCGGCGGAGCGGAGGCGCTGGGCGCATCAATCGGAGCCGGAGCGGGCGCGGCGCGAGGCTTGAGGAACTCATTCAGCGAGGGCTGGATTCCTAACTCGTACTCGGTGAAGTTGAACAATGGCGGCAAAGGGCGACCATTGGGCAGCCTCGCGCCCGGCTCGCGCAGCTCGTCGAAGAAACAGTGCGCGCAAGCTTGGAGAGGCGAGAGCCGCGCGCCCGGAGTGTACTCCAGCAGTCGCGAGACCAAGGAGATCGCGTCCGGCGGCGTGCACGCGCGGAACACCTGATCAAACGCAACATTATATGTTTTATTTTATGTTGTTTTTATACTAACGTTAAAGAGCCACCATACACGGACTGCTCAATCAGTTACCCAGTGATCAATAAACACCGACCGCTCAAGAAGTCTAAGTCCGACATTCAGTGTTTCAAGGCTACTTGGTCGAGCGAGTATGATACTCAGACAAATCTTTCCCGAGCACTGATTAGCGTATGCTTTACTGTCTTGAAGTCGGAACTCGACTGTGTAAATAAATTTGTAGTGGAGGTCATGATTTTTTTGATTTTTTGGATATTTGATTTCGACTAACTTTGGGCTTAAAAGGTGTTTTATTTAAGGAAAAAATAAATAAAAATTACTGACTTGACATACAAAGTGGCGCCCCCATTATTTTCTAGTTATCTGTGCCAAGCTTTATGTACGTAGAAGTCTGTAGTTTACTATGCAGTGGCAGCTTAAAGAAGTTGATCCCGACAGTTACAAGCAATCCGTGTATGGCGGCTATACTGTCCGCTGTACTAGGGACGTGTTCACGTGAACAACTAACACCAATTTTGTTTACACAATTCGGCAATCTGTTTTCTTAAAAAATAAAAGCAGGACGTCTACCGTGACGGTAGCAACTTGTATATGACACGAAACACTGCGAACGTCGCTTCCCGCCTAAATCCCGTCGGGTCGGTGGACGTGGTCACTTGTCATTTCTTTGTAAAATACCTCAATACACAAGATACGAAGCTAAAAATTGCTATTTATTGTTAACAAACACTCTAAGGCAAGGTTGACCTTAGTTGCTGTAGTTCAGTTGGCAGTGATGTGGACTGAGAAGCGTGTGCACCTGGGGTCGATTCCCGGCGTAGAACATTGATATGATGAACATTGATGTTTGTTTCCCGGTCCGAGAGTACTGTTCGTCTCTGTATATGTTTCGGGCACCCTAGATATAGGTTCTAACTAGTTAGAGACTCTCCGTGTGATGTGTTATTATTATTCCAGAATCGACGACAAAAAATAAAATATGTACACCTAAATAACCAAATAAACATATAACATTCACTATTTACAAGCTGAGAATTATAAGAGGGATCGATATGCACCAATGTTAGGTGTCGTTTTAGCTAACAGGAAAGAAGATTCACGTATCTGTAGCTTATCTGGCTTCCTCCTAACTATAACCACATTTTTCATGGTGCATACCATCAACCAGTAAATTCGATAATGTTAGATCCAGTATCAAACACAATTTTAGAGAACAACGATAAAAATGTTGGCCACACTGTTATTTATTAAAGCACATTAGTTGCCGAATCGCTAACAAAGGAAAAAATATACATATATAAGTAAATATAATATGTGTGCTAAATTCATTCAAATCACAAGATGACAAATGCACCATAAATGTACATAGCAAATTCGCGTAAAAAAATCGTGTTAGTTGAGACGCACTTTATAAAATTGAAGACCTTCACAATGTCAAGTGTCAAAATCAGGATTCGTACATTTGTCTTCATGTGAAATGCTATTCGTATTAAAAATTAATTTAATACGCGACGATGGTCTAATAATGTTAGACCGTGACAGAGGATGCACGCTGAATATTATGTTCCTAAGGCTCGTTTGCACACTGAACACCAACAAACAATAGGAAAAAATATTGTTTAAAGATCAGCACCAATCTATTAGAATGATGATACTTTTTAATTATCCGACTCATGCCAAAGGCAACAAATACTAAACACACACTATATGCCTCCTGTTTTATTTATAATTATATTTTGTTACGTATATCAATGTTTTTATATGCATCTGGTCCGCGCAGGATAGATCGAGTTAGCATCTCGTTGATTAGTTTGCGGTGGCAGAGTTGTCACGCGTGTCACAAAGGCGGTCACGGACTTACATAATATTATAAAATAAGTTGTACCTAAAATTAAATATGCTTCTTTATGCAAAAAGGATTACCTTATATATATCTATCTTTAACTTTCAATAATTTAGAAATTGCATGATGTCCGAGTAAGATAATAAATATGCAAATTTTTTGTTAAAAGGCACTAGTTTGAAACCAAATTAAACTTATAAATCTGCGTGTCTAAAAAAAATTACTTTACCGTCTTCAATTATTCATAATTAGAATGATATTTTACAGGTAACGCGTCGCGTCTTTTTATATACTTAACTTTTTTCTTTTTCAATAATCTAATCATTCGAATATTACTTTATTTGCAATAGACTCCAACGGCTCTACCACAAAAAGAGTTAATCCTGGCCTAAATCAATAGACTAGGTTTTAATCACAAATTCTTCATACAAATTGGGGATTTAGACCGGTCTAACTTTTATGTGGTAAAGAGCCAAGCAGTTAAAGCTGTGTCTAGATACCACTATTGTAAATTCTACTGCGCCAAAAATTTAAAGTAAATTACAAATTCAGCACCGTACACCGCAAGTGTGAGCGCGAAACTTACTATTAAACGACTCCCGAGTCGGCAGCAGATTTTTTAGCTAAACCCAGAAAAACAAAGATATAATAATTTTGAAAAGGCATTAAAGAGAGGCATGTAGCGTCTGCCACAGAGCGGCGTCTTACTCTGATGCGCTGGTGGTCAGTGGCACTCGCCTTCGCGGACACACGCTCCAACATGTACTGAAACGCGCGACATCCATCTTTATTTGTGAGCAACAGAGGAAGGGAAGCTAACGGAGAAAACACGCTATTTGACTCGTTCAAATAAACACAAAATTCACGAAAGACATTTTTTACCGCAAAAAACAACTGAAATTGGTCAATAGTCAAATAAGTTTTTAAAGCCTCAATCTTTTTAAGCGTCTTTGACTCGCAAAACTATGTAATGTATATTATGTATTACAAATTTGAATCCCTGTTTCTAGATGACTTTTAAAGGTATCGTGAAATACGAATATAATAATTATAAATCGCGGTGACCAAGTAATACGTCAATTTAAAATTGAAATTCATTCAAATAGCGTATTTTACAAATTATAACAATAAACCTATAGTTTACTGAGTTGTGTGTGCCCTACAATTTAATTTTGTAGGGTAATAATGCCACAAATTATACAGATACAACACTAGGGTTACCACAAAATGATGTCTGTAATGTGGCGGGAGTTTTTAATAGGCTTGTTTGGCTAAGAAAGAATGTTTCACTTTCACTTGTCAATGTAGTGCTTTATAATTGAGAGGCAGTGAATAAATGAGAGGACATTGCCCTACGTACTTTCATCCAAGGGTGGCTCTTGATCTGTGGAAACTTGAACTCTGTGTAGTTAGGGTTCATCTCTCTGATTTGTTCTCGAGTCGGAGTACCTAGGACCTGCAAAAAAAACGTTATGAACATTTTTTTATTAAATTAAAATTATATAATAAGCAACAAAAAATTAAAACGATTTGTTCTGACTTTTCCGCGTACACGACGATATATTCTCATGCTTGCAAATCTAAAATTGGTAATTAATTCTAGATTTTCAAGAATGAGAATATATCGACGTGTTCGCGGAAAAGTCATCAAAGTCATCTACAATGGTAAGTAGACTAGAAATTAATATGGATGGCCTTGCTGAGCTCTGCGCGCTCCTATTTTATATACAGCGGCGGCAGTTAGCTACATAACGAACCTTGATTATTTCAACCAGCTGATCGACGCCCGAGTCTCCCGGGAATATTGGCTGGCCCAGGAGTAGTTCGGCCACGACGCAGCCCGCGCTCCAAACATCTACGAAACAACAGTTACATTTAAGACTTAACAAACAGACTCGAGTTGTTCGTTTTCCGACGGGCAAGTAAACACAGCCCAAATGGCATACCTTACAAAATCAAGATTAAATCAGCTTGTAGTTTTCATAGTTTTATGTAAGTGTCATGGGCAAAAACGTATTATGTACTCTTATAAAAGCTAAACTATGATATTGATCTTTGACCAGCTTGGCTTGCATCCAGATGTCATACCACAAAGTCTTTCAAACAAGACATGACAGGCATTCATTATCAATTAATGTAATGCTCGGTCGAAAGGTTAAAACTAACTTTTGGAAACAAAGTTTGAGCAGCCCTATACAGTATATGGATTGATTTATTCATAGTCCTACTGGGGCCGGCAAAGCTAAGCAGCCGTTAAATAATTAACGAGATGCTAATCCAGTTCGCGGCCCTTGCAGTCTTTTACATATTCAAAATGCCAAATGTTTGCTCCCACGTTTTTCATGCAATAATATTTACGAGAAAGTTGATACAATTTTGAAAATTTTATGTATTATTCCTTCTATTTAGAAAACAAGTATTTAAATCACGTGCTTCGATCATACACGACTTTAAACCTCCCCACGCCTCGTCGTACATGTCTATAGCTAAAGCACATTACATCATCGCCGGCTTAAATCCAATCAATATAAAAACTTATTCTTGGCAAGACGTATTTTCGTTTCAAGTATAAGATAGGTGTGTCTGTAGGAAGAAACCTTACATTTAGCTTAACAGCAATGTAAAAGATTATATGCGCAATGCGCATTTACTTGCGTTTGTAAGTTGCCTGTCTCACGGGTTTATCTCATTTTCGAGATTTTGAAAGTACCGTTTAAACAATCTGACTGGACGCGTCTCACTGACGGCGTACTGGCATAGCAGGGCGTGTTGCGACGTTCAAACTATCTAAACTGTTCTTATGGCTAAATCTCGAAAAAAGTTAAACTGTGAGACTGAGAATGCTGCCCCTCTTGACTGAAAGTTTAAAAGAAATAACGTATTATTTCATTCCACTTAATTTAATTAATTATACTATTCTCAAATATGTAACCCCAGTGACAACTTTGCAGGAGTCAATTTAAAGCCAACCCTGGCACCTTTTTTTTTTTAATAATTACTAAGACGTTATTAGCAAAAGTAACAGACATAGTGTATGTAAAGCTTATTAATTGATTGTCATAAATATTATAATTTATCGATGTTAAATATACTGATGCAAGTTTCGTAAGGTAAGGTAGGTGGGACCGTCTTCTCGAGCGAGAAAATTGAGGCCTGCTATCGTCGGTCGTCGGCGCCTAGTATTTCTATAGTATTTTTAGTATTTAATAGTATTTCTCCCTTAGCAGCATGTGTCTACTCTATACACGACGATAGTATTGCGGCGATTCTTTCGCTCGTGGAGATAGTCCTTACTTTGAGACGATTTTTAAATTTCAACAACTCACCAATCTTTGTAGTGTAATCGATGGCGCCAAAGATGAGTTCAGGTGCGCGATAGTAGCGCGAGCAGATGTATGAGACGTTCGGCTCCCCACGCACGAGGTGCTTGGCAGAGCCGAAGTCGCACAGCTTCAGAACCCCGGTCTTCGGGTCAAGGAGCAAGTTCTGCGGCTTGATGTCCCGGTGACAGATCCCAAGAGAGTGTATGTACGCGAGGCTTCTAAACAGCTGGTACATGTATAGCTGGAAAAGGGACCCAGAGATTAGACGACTGCAACTACGATGACCCGGCGAACTACGTATCGCCTTTAAATAGATAGGTGCCTAGTAACACGATATCAATTAGAGTATTTACTATTCTGATGTAATGCTATATTTTCGACGGTTTGTTAAATTTGTTCCGATTTTTACTTAAAGTTCACAAAATGCAACGAGAGCCTTTAAAGACTAGACCATTACAAAATTGAAAGCTGAAATATTGTTGTATTCCTCTCTTTCTACTGCTTCAGCATTTACCACATTTTTAATGTTCTCAATATAGGCGGTCGGTCTCAAGCTAAGTGTTGGATTGGAACTATTTAATTATTTTCGTTGCACTTATAACCGCCTTGTAATAACAAGTTTAAATCGTCAAACCCGAAGATAACAAGAAAACCTAAATTGTTTATCAGTAACTCTTTACTAAAAATAGAAGCTGCCGTTTGATGTTGCTATTGTAAATTTCCTGTTACAATTTTATATTTAACAAGCTGACACGGCAAACTTTGTACCGCCTTCGAATAACATTTTACACAACGTTATTAATTAATTAATTATAGCCTAAGCGCTACTCTGATAGTAAATTGATTATTCAAATCGATCCAGTACTTTCGATTCAGAAATCAATGCTAATAAGTTTTTTTAAGACATCCTACAGGCCTTTTAAAATAAAATGCATATCAAGGGTGCGATAAAAGTTATGCAAGTGACTGACCCATGTCCAATAAACAACTAGACAACAATAACATGGCGGTCAAGTAACTTTCTGCCCTTTACAACCTTTAACAATCTCACGTCACGACGACCTATGATTTATTTGGTTACAAGACTACCATCTTGGACTAAGAATAATTATAAATAGATAAAATATCACTTATTAAATAAATGATCAATGCGCCAACGAGCTAAATATTAAGAAACTGGCTAAATATTAAGAAAAGTAGAGATAAAGAATAACACAAACCTTTATAAAACTAATGGGTATAGTTTGTTCGTCTTTGGAGTAATGGCGTGCCACTTTATAGACCGTCTCCGGGATGTACTCCAGCACCAGGTTTAGGTACACTTCGTCTTTCTGTCGTCAGGAAAACAAAACACGATCAAACAACACTGCCGGCCTCGCCACAGCTGAGCGTGCCATCCACTAATTTATATATTCAGAATTAAAAGACATTTCATAAATAGCTAACCATAAATAACTGAAGAGGCTTTAAATTTTTATGTTAGAACACTAACTACAATTATAAAATCATTACTATGTCATACTGTCATAATAATTGGCAATGAGAATGATTTACAAATTTAAATTGGAAATATTTCATAAAATAAGAAAACCGTTACCATCACAAAAACAAAAAGTAGCAAAGTATAAAAAAACATATAGTTATATTTAACACAAAAGGAGTCTTAAGATAAAGTTAAAAGTACTGCAATGAATGTTTTTCTGGAGCCGATTCCTGCGAATACAACGAGTCGTTGCCCACTAACGTACAATCAAATGTACCGTATTTCATCAAAACATCACGTTCATAATAACCGGCTAGTATTACGGTAGGTAGAATATTGACGCCTCGTTGTTTCGCTGGTATTGACTATAATAATGATTCACATAAAGCCATCAACACATACCCTATGGAAATATTCCGAGATTATCAAAAGTGCATCAAGAGCGGCAACAATGGAAACGCGGTTAAACTCATGACATGGCCAAAGTTGAAAATTATATAACAGAAGAAAAAGTTATGTCGAGTCTGACAAAAATAAAAAAATAATGATGGGGATGGATACATTATGCACACATGTATAAATTTATGAATACATGTATAGTATGCAAGTATTAAAGATTTGATTATCATATTATGCCAAAAAACCTCGTATATCAAGCTCGATGACGATGAGAGGGATTCATAACTAATGATAAGGATAGGAGCTCTTTGCACACAACTATAGGCTAATCAAGATATACTGGACAGTACTTTGCAATAGAGTAAGAAAGATAGATGATGCTAATCTACAATGTAAGTAGTCATGCATCGATTAGTGCTATTGCAAAGCTATGTTCAGCATTGCTTGCCAAGCCTTGGTGTAGCTAAATTGTGCGTGAGCACACTAGCGCAACAATCTGATTGGTTCAAGACATACTGCGACTTCAAGAGACTGCATTGCGTTTAGCATTGAGCTAACTGCCGCGGGCACTGCCGCCTTCCCCAGATAAAACACACAAATAAGAGACCCTTAACAACTGATCAACTAAATGGTTATAAAATTAAATAAACCTAAACTAAAAATAATCTAAAAAAATTAAACGGCGGGAGGGGCAATAGCTAAGTAAACGAAATTCTTGGATTTTTATAAAAAGCTAGTGAGATTTGTTGAATTTAAACATTTTAATAGAGAGTTGCAACTTGCAAAATATAAAACAAAATTCAAAAACACTATTATTTTCAAATTAGATACTCATTGTTAAATAAGTAACATTTTATTAATACAAAAAATAACAAAATTATCAGTATACAAGTCGACCCGGAAAACTTCGTACCACCTTACCTTTTAATAGGTTGTGCATGAATTATACATATAAACCGTCCTCTTGAATCACTCTTCTCATCTTTAAAACAAAACGCATCAAAATTCTTTGCATACTTTTAAATATACAAGCATATACATAGAGACAGACGCGCTAAGCGTCTTTGTTTTATACTATGTATTGATTGAGAAATCCCAAAAAATACCTGGACAAATCTGAATTTCAAGACTTCCAATTTACATTCCAGTCAATATATTATGTAGTTATATAACAAAGTTAATTAAGTTATTTCTATGAAAAAAATCGCACAGCATTCGCACTAAAAGTTGGGGATTCATAATTAAATAGCAAGTTAACTCGCAATGCAGCTTAATCATTATCTGAAGAACAAGGTATTTTTTTAAGATTTTGTTAATCTATATATAAAAATAAGTTGCAGTACATTTGTCACTCTAAAACTTGAGAATTTCTTAAATGTTGCTGCTGATTTTGGTTTTGAAATGTTCGTCGTAGTCCAGAGAAAGTTTAAACGGTGAGAATATATTATGTTAAATCGCTATTCCACGCTGATGAAGTGACGGGCACAGCTAGTTCAATAAATAATAATACTAAGTTGAGAAGCTAGTAGGTCTCTGGAACTTCCAGCTCCTGGATATTCCTAACTATTCAACTCGCTTAGCATTGCGCAACAGAGTTACTTCCGAAGTTAAAACAAAGGCATTAATTTGAAATGTCAAAATCACTTAAATATTTTCAATAAATTGCAAGTTCCAACCCTATAATAAACCAACTACGATTAGAATAATTGTGAAAACCTTGTGATTGTTTCCTCAACTTCAAGTAAGACGGCTACGAGGCTATTAATATTAGTTTATTCTATTATCATCACAATTAGTTGATAAAATGCAAAATTGCAAGTCGTTCAACACTCACCTTTTCTCCACTGGAATAGAAGAAGTATTTCAACTTGACGATATTACAGTGCTCCAGTCGTCGCATTATTTGCAGTTCACGATTCTGAAATCACGGCACACAATAAAATAACTACATAAGTATAAGTATATTCAGATACCTACAATCACTTGGTGAAGAAATTTGTTTTATATTATATCTGTTACTGGCTATCTGTGACTTGAGTTTGGGATTGTGGATAACACATCTTACTTACTTTTATAACAAATCTTACATAAAATTAAAAAAAAATATATATATTTTCAAGATTTCCTTTTTAAGTTTTAATAAAATAATAGAAGTAGTATATTTCAATAACGGTATCCGTTTCTAACCTCTGTAAAACAACGTATTCTGTAATTCATTTAAAATATCAGGAATCTGACATAAATCACCTACCTAGCATCCTAATAGCATACTAAACTATTAAAAGGATGTCAAAGTTCTAATAAAAACAAATGTTACCTTAAATCTTTTGTCCTGAAGCACCTTCTTAATAGCAATGAGCTCGCCGGTGTCACACAGCTTGGCCTGGTAGACGACACCGAAGCTGCCATTGCCGATGAGTTTCATGTCGGCATAGCTCACCTCCTGGGGCCGGTCGGGGCCCTGCCCCGGGGTCGCCACGACGGTCGTCACCTTGGAGCCGTCTTTGCCTGCAAACACGATAATTTCCTTCCTATTAAAAAAAATATATATTACCATGTCAAAAAAGCACGAGCTATCGTAAACAACCTTGCGCCCTCGATAAAAGAAGTTTAATTCGATGAATACGTTTCATTTTGTCTTCTTTTGTAACCTGCATGCTTGCTGAGGTTATCTCAGCGGGGCGGGTACTGGAAGACTAACTAAATCAAAAGTTAATTCCATCACTCAAAAATGATTGTTAAAGAAACTAATAAATTGTGGGTAGGTTAAAATTTTTATAACCAGCGTCTTTATGGATTGATGTTGGACCCGCGAGTTCAACTCGAGCGCGTAAACGCTACACTTTCCACAAGCCGTTGATTTTAGTGTGCTTGTGCGTGACTAACATTTGCGTGAAAACCTATTTTAGTGTGTATAAGTACAATCGAAGGCTTCAGATGACTTTTTGCTCACACCCTTGCATCATGTTCATATAAAAAATTGTTATACTAGGTGGTTGGTGTTGAAATAATGTTAAAAGCATCACAAGCATTTTTTGAAACAGTGCATTTTGTCAAGGTTTCTTTCAGAATTTCAGTGTCATAAGTTTATTTGTGGTAATAATGAAAATAAGAGATTGTTTCTTTAGAAGATGTGTCACCGTTTGTTCATAAAGTACTTAGCCAAAACATACTGCGTATTACCAAAATAATATAAGGTTTACGTGCTGGCCAAAATTGTACATGATAATTTACAATAATTTTATAGTAAGAAAATAAAAGAGACAAAATAAATTGTGGTCTTGGGAATCAAAATATTAGATCCTTTGTAAGGAAACCAAGTCTGCTCAAGTGAATTGAATGGCCTCCCTACAATGTAATTGTTCACAAAGTGACGCAAAATGGTCTGTCGTACTAATGCATGCATTGCAAACGCACCATCTATCGCGGCTGTTAGATTGAAACTACTTCTATAACGCCTATGTAGACACAATAACACATGTGTTTTAATTAACCACTAGAACAACTACCTACATAGCAAATGAATGTAAAAACGGCACAAGGACCATTCAACGTGATTTAACGCTGACGATTGTGACGTATTCGCGCATAACATTTGTATACAAAACTTCTACAAATGAAGTCGATGGGTCTCGGCTTTCTTTTTAAAAAAAACAAACGAAACTTTTCAACAATGCGGTCTTTCATAAGAATATTATAATTTATGTTCAACTCGCTTGGTTACTAACCCGATTCGTCATTTGGATTTAAACTATGCGATTCATTCCTGTCGTCGTCACGGTGAGGTTCAAAGTTCATAGTCAATCACTATATAATTTAATTTAATAATATTGTAATGTTACTAAAGCACGTTCATAACAAAATGTTATTTGTACTATTTAGAAATAAAAATTTTGAATTGTTAGATAAATAAATAAAAACACGACCATCTAGAATCATAGATTTACTTACATAGATTTACAGACATACTTTACATTTTACTTAGATTAAATCTGCTCTGAAACCAGCAAAGCAACGAAAAATATGCGAGAACATTTGTATGATTTTTGACGCCTTTGAATGATTTGTAACGATTTTGTAGGTTTCAGCAGAATTTGAGTAAGTATTTTTAATGTAATCTATAGTCTATAATAAAATTAACACAGTGGTTTTTAATACGACTCATCATCATCATCAGAGCTGTAAGAGGCCTGTAAGAGCCCACTGCTGGAAATAGGCCCCTTTCCTCTTTCGCAAGCCATACGTCATGCACCACGGTCCTGCGCCAGTCTGATCCACTGTCGAATAAAACGACTAACTATAACTAAATAAAAACACATTATTGGGTAATCAATTATCTAAATATGCTTGAATAAAATCAAAAGGAAAGCTCCAGTAGCGCTTGTTTCGATCGGGGCTGGCTCTTAAGCCGGTGACTTAACTGCCCATGCCCATAGTGCACAGTGTAGACTAAAACTAAAATATTGACGCGTCTAAATTTACAGACGACCGGGCGGCTTCAGAGGTGGGCCCGCCCGGCCACGGCCACGGTGCGTTAGCCCTAACGTCTAAATCATATTAAGGTCTTCGCACATTATAACAACTCCACGCCAACGCGGCAGCAACTCTACTCACACTCTCGATGTCGGCGACAGTCAATAGGTGAACAACGCGTGGACCACGCGTCGTCTACTCGTCTTCCACTTTCAACTGACACGTTGTGAAATTTACTCTTAAATAACACGACGTAAAGCTTACATTTCTATGCCGTACTTTGAGTTGAGTTGGAGTGGAGTCGGTGTTGAGTTGGTGTAATGTGCGAAGACCTTTATTTTCATTCCACCAACTCGAGAAAATGTAAGTCATTTTCTTTATCAATATATATAAAACTCTTCCGTTACTGACTGACTGACTGACAGACAACGCAGAGCCGAAACTACTGGGCGTAGCGGGCTGAAATTTTGCATGTAGGTTCCTTAGGGAGTGTAGGTGAGCACTAAGAAGGGATTTCCCGAAATTCCCACGGGAACGGGAACAAACGGGAATTTTGTGTTTATGAGAAATCTGCGCGGGAAAAACCGCGGGGCAGCCTCTAGTTTTTTATATAGAAGAGAACAAATGAATTAGGTGTTCAGTGTGGGTACCTGTGAATGTGTATCTGCATTTTAAGAGGACAGATAGCAACGCAAAAATATTAAGAAATTCTAATGCTGTCGCCCCCTTACCGCAACCATGCGACAGAGAGCTAATTTTTTGAGAAAATTTGCGTTTCGGGGGAAAAGTTTTTCACTATACCTATCTTAGCAAATCACAACGATTTAAATCGTGTGAGAGTGTGTTGTAGACTTGTTTGTTTACGCACAATATTATGCATAAACCTCATATAAATATACTAGAGGCTGCCCCGCGGTTTTTCCCGCGCAGATTTCCCATAAACACAAAATTCCCGTTTTTTCCCGTTCCCGTGGGAATTTCGGGAAATCCCTTCTTAGTGCTCACCTACACTCCCCAAGGAACCCACGTGCCAATTTTCAGCTTTCTACGCCCAGTAGTTTAGGCTCTGCGTTGTCTGTCTGTCAGTCAGTCAGTCAGTCAGTCAGTCAGTCAGTCAGTCAGTCAGTCAGTCAGTCAGTCAGTCAGTCAGTCAGTCAGTCAGTCAGTCAGTCAGTCAGTCAGTCAGTCAGTCAGTCAGTCAGTCAGTCAGTCAGTCAGTCAGTCAGTCAGTCAGTCAGTCAGTCAGTAACGGAAGAGTTTTATATATATTGATATATATAGAATTTTAAATATACAGGGACTGTGCGAAAAAAATACGGACAATTTTTATTTTTTTATTTATTACCATTGATAAAAATTACAAAAAAGTTGTGTAATCTTTTATTAGTAGGAATTAATTTTTTTTAAATTTCAATTCTGGATATGGGACAGTGCAGGGGACAGTGTTTTCGTGTTTTTTTTAATAGTTTAAAAATTAACTCAGCAAATACCTACGTAAAATTAAATACGATCAAGAGGTAGATTGTTTTACTTAGGTTTTCTAGTTTTTAGTCATTTTTTTTTTTCAAAGTGTATGGACAAGGCTTTACGAGTTCTCTGAGAATAGCCCTAACATCATATCGAGCGTTTTCTAATAGTGCCTGCCTTTTTGAAGGCTGAATTTATTAGGCAAGCTAAGGCTAACAGTGGTATAGGTGGTACGCCTGTGTACACAGACTAAATAATTGGGTTTTCTTACAGAACGGGAAAATCGATCTCGTTGCAATTTCATTAGTATGGATGTTATATAAATAAGTGCGAAGCGGGATACGTGGGTATAAATTATGATAGGGTTTAAGACGAATTTTAAACCCACAAGCATTTTCTTAAAAAAAAACCAATTACATAACTTTATGGACTTAAATCGTTAAAAGGTTTTTATTAAATTCAAAGTAGTGATCTTCAGCTAAAAAACATAAGGCCGCATCGTCGTGCGGGGCGTGTTGCGATTAAATCAAACGTATATAGCAATGTATGAGTATGAGACCGTTTAGGGAGACGCGTTGGCACAGTGATGATGTTTTCATGCGTGCAAGGGCGTGTCACGGGGTGCTAGATAATTAGCGACGTAGATAGTTACTTGAAAGGTATCAAAATATCGTTACTCGATAAATATCGAATATGCAGGAATTACCTACTGGGAAGGCAAGGCAATTGCTGTTTCTTGTATTATAGGATATCAAATGTGATATAGACGATTCGCACGACGTGACACGCCCTGCAGAGTAACGAGTCCCGTTAACTGAAGGTACTTTACTGACAAAATATTACAAATGATATCGAGTGAACACAATTACTGAACGTTCGATTCGATAAAGAAAAAGGTTTTTTTTTTTTCAAATCACTACTATGGGATCAGAATAAATCAGTAGAATGAATCGTACAGTATGGAATGAATAAAAAATGGTGATGAAGTGATTTAGTTTGTAACATCGTAAATAGTAAATTATTGTATGGCTTTATCATGAATTTCAATATTTGTCGATAATCTACCAGGTGAGTTACGTCGACTGCGTATAATTTAGCGTCTGTTAACTCGGTCGATGTCTCAGAAGGGGCTCTTCGAATCATCGAATAAAAAAATACAACTTTTATTAACATTTTTGCATTTTACTTCAAATTTTAAATCTATGTTCTATAGTAAGTAAATTATATATAGTTAGTCTTCTTCAGGCAACTCGAGTGTCTCGTGAGAACATTTCATTTAGTTTACACTCTTTCGGAGAAATTTCTTTTTGACAGACGGACGGACGGACAGATAAGTCATTTTAATAAGGTCTGGGGACGAGCACGGAACCCTAATATTTAGATAATATACTAAGAGAGATTGAATGTTTACTTAAATTTTCATTTAACTTCAATATAAGTAACTAACGCATAAACATAGATGTTAATTAAATTGCCTATGGTAAGATTATTTACTACTTTTTTCACATTTGAAACCTTAGGGTGTTTGTTTAAGTCGCCGGAGATGTTAAGTGACGCAGTAATGCTTTGTAAACTACTGATTATTCAAGTTAAGTTAAGAGAAATTATGATAAAAGTGAAACCACCTATAGAACAAGACAGAAGTTAGTGATCACGCGTGCGCGTAGCAAAGCAATTAAAATAAACTGTTATCTCTAATTAGGCACAATCAGTTTGAGATCATAAACTAAATTAATTTCAGATAAAGACGGAATATTCTCTCAAACAAAAATTTCAATTATTATATATATGTATGCAGTCTGCACCTATTATTTTAAGTTCTAATGGCTAGGGCTGAGTGAAGGGACGGCGCCGCAGAGGTTTATTTATTTATTTTGAACTTTGTACCATCTCGTTGAGCTGCTTCTTGTTCTCCCGGCATCATAAAATTAATTCTCAGTTTGTAACAATATTTTAAATTTCTGAATCAGAAAAAAAATCCTTGCCAAGCCGATGCTTTACTTAGCCCTTGCCATGTTATTTCAAGAAATGTTATTCTTTCATGTAATTTGAATTGGCTCAAATGGTTTTGTATTTTATTTTAGGAGAAAATTATTATCGCTACTAAACAAGAACACCGGTGCACGCAGAAGAAAAACTTTAAATTGATTGAATACGACCAAATAAAAAACAAACACACTACAAACTTATAATTTTGATCACTTCACAAAAGATTCAAAAATGGATTTGTTAACGAATTAAATTTCATTGAAGACACGTAATTCTCTGAATGTTGAAGAAATGAAATGACTTCAAAGTATAATATTCAGGATTTTCTATATGCAATCTCGTATCTTTAGAAGAGAGGAGAAGATAATAAATGTAGGGAAAATACTGACATGAGTGAGGTGAAGACACAATAATACTACATTTATTTTGTTCTAATGGGATGCGTCGGTTCTAGCACTTACGCGTGCCAGCAAGCGAAGCGAAGGCTTTCTTGTCTGAAGAGAGCTCAGCTTTTTTTGGAGTTTCCAAGTCGCCTGTGCCACCGGAGATACACAAAATAGCATTAGAATTATAGAATTCACAGACACTATGATAACTGTCAATTTTTTTATTATGATGGTGATCCACCGATCATTGTAGGATCAAGCATAACATAAACTCACTAATAGTGCGCCGTAATTTCCTACAGAAACACGTGAGCCTCTCGCGAACTCGACTGGGAGCAGCCTTTTCTGAGTCAAGTAGGTGTAGGAGTGACGGTTCGGAGCGAGCCACCACCGCTCCCACGGGAAGCAGGGGCGCCGTCGTCGTCGGCGACGGCGTGCTCTCGCAAGCACCGGCGCTCTCCACGCATGTCGCTCCTGCTGAGCGCTCCAGCTTGTTACAAGTCCGCCCGGAAGCGCGCAACGAACTAGACTGCTCGGTGTCTCTAGCGGTCGTACAATGCGTCCGCAATACACACAATGGCAAGAAATGACCGCCCCGCCCAGTACTTGAGGTCGACCCTCCTCGAAATACGACACAAACTGAAACTACACGTTAGTGCTAATTTGAAATTGCTTGTCCAAGTCTAGTAAATCGTTCAGCGATATTTGTTTAAGACTAGTATACGGATCCCTGCAATAATAACCCATTATACAAAAGAAACGTAAAACAATTACTGTCTGCACTGTCTGTAATTAGCTCAGGTTTGTTCAATAAGCCTAACAACAGCACTAAAATACTTGGGTTTCTAATTAAACCGTTAACACTTTAAAATAATTGCAAAAGTTAAGAGGAAAACGTCAGCAGCATGCTGGAGATAATCTAACTATTATTTTTTCTTCCAGAACATAACTGCGTCAGTAATTTTCTTTGATCAGTTAAGACCTAATATTGACAGTGAAACCTCAATACTTTACTCTAGATACAAAGTTTGCCAGTTTCAAGGGTTCCGTACAGGGAATCTAAGAAGCTGCAAATGTCTTTCCGTCAAAGACCTCTAAAATATCAACCTCAACCTCATAAATAAATGGTAAGAGGTTATGGACTTACAATTTGTTTACATTGTACCTGTACAGGTGTACGTAAAAAAACAATTTCAGCCCCGCACAAAATTTTAAAGAGTTTTTACACATTTCATGTCATACTAATAGCAAAAAAATCTTTCATATAATATTTGTAGTTTTTAAACACATTTAACGTGCAAAGAAAACTCATTTTTTCTTAAACACTCTCGCAGTTCTCCATGTTTTTGGATACTGTGATACGTTGAAACGTTAAAGATTGCCCCTTTAGGCCCAGAACACACAGGTACGGCGAACGGTGAAATGAAAACACTACGACTCTACAAAAAAAAAATATACAAAATGTGCACGACACGTCGTCGTCGTGAAATATACTGCTGAAGCGGCGTCGCGGCGCAGGAACGCCGTTTTGCTACTTGACTCGTACATTTTATATTAAAACCATTTCAAGCGGCAAAATGCCTGCGCCGTGCCTACGCCGTACCTTCACCGCACAAAGGCATACAAAGAATGTATGTATTGCGCCTTAAACTGTCCCAGTAGACAATCGTTCGATAACTTTGACACTGATAACCGCTCGCGTGGTTTACTCTTTATGCAGCAAGTGATAATTCGGCACCGCCAATGACGTACGATATCAAAATACAAAGATACTACAAACACTGTGAAGCCGTTGGTAGGTAATATGATCTATAATCGTTATTATGTAAACAAATTTACGAAGAGGTCAAGCAGGATGTTTGAAGTACGCAATTTAATTTTTATTGTTAGTAATGAATACGTATCAAAACAAACTAAAAAGACTTAGTTAACAATAATAATAATAATTGAAATTAATACGGACTCGCGAATCAATGAAAATTGGATTATGTAGTTAGTCACAGTGACTGAGTTTGGAGTTCAAGGCAGTTTTCAAGTTAGGTTAGACTAGACGAAGATAGCTAAGGTATCGCAAGGTCAAAAAAATCGAGATCGAATCTGTTTGATTACCTATGTAATGATGTAAGTCATGTTAGAATATTAAAAACACTGCAATTATGAATTTTTAAGCGTTATATATATTATCCGAAATTTAATGATATACTTAGATTCAGATGTATAGCAAAAAACCCACAATGTTTGTTCTAGTGGTGATCTGTGGAGAGGCCTGTGTCCAGCAGTAGACGTTGTTATTGTTGAATATCCAAGTTGACGAAAAATATATTAACTAAGTACCTATGTAAAAAATATTCAATTAATAAAATCGCAGTAAGTAGATTAACTAATTTCAGCGAGAATAAGAAGTTTTTGTTTCCCGTATAATCCGTGATCACTAGCCGTACTGGCTGACATTGTTCTCGGAAGATGACACCGGCCATTGTCTGCACCAGCACAGCAACTGAGCTCATTGTCAACAGGGCGGCAGTCTCTAGGTACAAAAAGAACCGGTCACAAAATAACAAGGCATTAGAATTATAAACGCACTGTGCCAGTGCAAGGAGCAGGTTTTCAAAGTCCCTATACCTGTATGTACTAGGTCAAAGTATATTTCATAACTAAACTAAGATAATAGTAAAATTAAAAACAAGCTTTTAGGGGCATTTGCCGGGCTCCTTCTTTAAACCACATTTTATAGCGCCAGAGATGTTGCCAAGGCAAATCAAATAAGGTCGCACAGGTTGTGTTTTATTGTTTAGTATCGGCATTCCCTAGGCCAATCCAACTACGGACCACTTATGTACCATAATGATATTTCATTATCTATCACCAACTTGTGCACTTTCACAACACAAAATAAATAAATAAATAAATAAATAAAATAAATAAATAAATTTGATACTACCCAACCCAACGAACTTTGTTCTGCCTAGCAATATAAATTGACACACCATCATTTAAAATTAAAGCCTATGCGCTAGCCTAATTTATAAGTTACTTTAAGTTTCATCGATTGAGATCAGGACAAACTTCTAAGCATCCCAACAAACTTTCGCATAAATTAATAATAAACATTATTAGTATCATAGAGTGAAAGATTTATGAAATTTAAATTACTCTTGGTAGACAGTAGTCTATTAATATAAAAAGTTAGCGTGACCATGAACATTTTGTTGGAAAATATATAGATCTGGGCGTATATCCAAACTAGGTCGCGGGTTGACGTCATTATCTAAAAGATTTCTATGTGCGGTAGGGATCTTATTCTAAATAAACAGAATATTAGAAAGACCCTTAAACTTATTCCGTGATATTATTGGGGGTTATTCCGATTTTGCTCCAACGCCATTGTTCTCTAAAATTTTTAGCTTCCGGAGCATATTTCAAAATTGCATTTAGGCAAAGTTAACGATAGAACTAAAATGTAGAAGATAAGTTATTGAAAATCAAATAGTTTTTATCGAATCGAGTCCGAACTCCGAAACTACTGGACCGATTTAAAAAAAAAACCTAATTAGAATCCTACATAATGAACGCAAGCATGAATGTTCTCAAAAAATGAGAGCAGCAATGAAAGGCGTTGCGAAGTTCGCAGTGTCAGTTAGTATTTCGTAAAATTAATCTTGCTTACAGCGTCAACTTTAAAGTATTTTACATCCTACCCTAACCGACTTTTTTTCTCTTTTAA
Source organism: Euspilapteryx auroguttella (assembly GCA_951802225.1). Taxonomy (NCBI): domain Eukaryota; kingdom Metazoa; phylum Arthropoda; class Insecta; order Lepidoptera; family Gracillariidae; genus Euspilapteryx; species Euspilapteryx auroguttella. The sequence goes on along the minus strand of OX637641.1, from coordinate 4,232,376 downwards.
ATTGGGCAAAAATAACACTAACTATTAACATTTGGAAAGATTGTATGGTAGTATGTTTCTTTCTTCAGCAAAATGCATACTGTGCCACATTTTTGATATTTGCCTTAGATTAGAAGATATAATTTTTTTTCGCGAATGACGCTAGCATCGCTGTAAACTGGCTGTTAAGGTTTCTACTTGACAGTAAAACTACTGATCGTTATTTGATGAAACTTCACAGTGTTATTACAGATTAGACTTCAGCATAGCGCAGTCTTATAATTTATAATTCTATTGTGTGATTTTAAATTGCAAGACAATACGATGTTAACCGGTCGGCTACCATTTACATTATGTGGAACCAGCTACTAAATAATATTCCTATTTATCTCTGTGACTGACACAAACTACTTCTATTAATGCTTGAGCAAATATTTTTGAAGTGCCTACCAGACAAAAAGCTAACGTGATGTGAACAATCTTAAAAAGTATCTTATCTGTATATCAAATTTATATTGTAAAATTTAACAACAAAGCGTTATAAAATAATATCGATAACAAAAAACTTATATTTATAACTGCCATTGCCATTTTATTATATTTTACCAGTACATGGTAGACCGATACCAAGAAATATTTAAACAAAATTATGTTCAAAACGCCTAGATACGCTAACTTGGCAGGCTCAACCGCCCCTTCTACATCTTTGGATTACAGACAAGATAGCAAGGATGCAATCGTTTGAAGCTGCAAACCTGGCTTTATAGCTGACTGACGACAATTTAACTAGGGTTTTCAAAACGCTTACCCAATGTTACAACGTTCGTTTTAGAAAAACGATTATCCGGTATAGCATTGACCGTGTATAAGCCACGACGCCGCAGCATCTTTGGACTGTTGACGTGATACACACTTACAATGGCTGCACTTGTTAGTTTTCATTTCACGACACGACACTGGACACGACTTCACAATGACGTCACCAGATAAATAGGTAATTTGGGTTAATGCAGTATAGAAGTCATTAAATAGCAATCGGTTATTTAGTTAGGTGCAGCAACATCGAATTGCTGCGACCGTAACCGCCGAGCGAAAGGCAGCGCGAAACCGAGAGTGCGTTGGCACGATTCTTCCGCAAGTGGTCGGCGGGGCGGCGCGCACTGATCGCCGCTGCCAGTCAGTGATAAGCTGTGAGATAACATGGCCACTTCGACAGCGAAACTGACATATGAGCAGGAGATAGACACGAAATTACGCATTTACACGTACGTTTTTATGTCAAACTCTTAAATATTCATTCACATCTAAGGGACATTGGTTGGTTTGGTACCGTCCTGTGAGATGAATTATAGGAAACTTTCAGAAAAAAATCATTCTGAAATTGTAGAGATTACACTGCACGCGACTGTACAAAAAGTTAGAATCTATGATATTTAATTACAATTCAATGTGATAGGAAAAAGGCTAGGATTCGTGTAAACCACTTAGGGAAAAATATTGAGCCGTGCGTGCGTGGGGTAGGTTGGCATCAGAGACGCATTGCATTTTGCAGAGAAACTGACAATTGAGTTGCTCTAACCGGATCTTAGAATATTTGGGTTGATGTGTGAAAGTAATACAAAAACTCCTTGCGTATCGTACACGTCTTCGGCTAAATCAATACAATAGTATAAAACAAAGTCCCTTCCCGCGTCTGTCCCTCCCTATGTATGCTTAAATCTTGAAAACTGCAACGGTGATTCAAAAGGAAGGTTTATAAGTACAATACATGCACAAAATAGTAACAGTTTAGGCGTTACGAAGTTTGCCGGATCGACTAGTTGCATTATATGATGAGATATTAAGTGATCCTGTAGAAAACTAACATAAACACATATAGGGTTCTCGATAAGCAAAGTTACGTTAAAGTCTACCTGACGAGGCCTGTGAGTATGTACAGCTGATTTTTAACAAAAAATTTAGAAATAAAATAAACATAAAGAAATCTTTCTAGTTATAGGAACTATAGGGTATATTTGGATAGTTTTTTGAAAATTATAAGTTGTTAAATTTAATCACCCGCTTGTGAATTATTCCGTTTTAAACAGTAAATTATTCTTTGTGTCAAGTGTCCATTAATATATTATTTAGTAGCTATGCCGGCGAACTTCGTATCGCGCCTTTTAATTTACTACTAAGGACTACTAAGAACATTCAAAACCAAAATCAGCGAAACGGTCCGAATACGTTGCCCAACTTTTATCTGCTGTACTGAAAAAAAAATGTACTAAGCTTTTTTGGCAAGTAGTTTTAAAGTTTGCTTATTTTTATAAAGATTTAATTGGTATAACACTTGCTGGATAATTCCTAAAATAAAGCTAAAACATCAATTCAATTGATAAAGTTGAAAAATTATAATTATTTTCTAGTAGGAATGAGGATCGTGATGAAGATAAAAGAGGTTAATAGTACCTAAAACAAGTACCTACAAAAACTAAGTAAAACAACTAGGTACAACCTTTTTTAAAATTTGGCTGAATATAAAATATTTTAGAATATTATGATGATAACTGGGAATAATCCGGAAGATATTAAAGGACTCTCTAAAAAAGAATCTTTGTTTAAGGGAACTGCTTTTTTTTTTAATAGAGACTTAAGTTTACCCCTTCTGATAACAAAATTAAATTTAACCTTGCTAAAGAGAGCTTACCAGACCTATTGATACCGAACAGTTAACTCGTTTATATTAGCACAATTATTATAGACAGCATTGCAACTATTTGCAAATATAATTTTAGTGATAACATGAGCTAAAGTATTTTCTTCTCTGACCTGTGGCTAAACTATTGGGATGCAATGTTAGTTATCAATATTCTATCTAACCCTGTTATTCATAAAAAGTTAAAGAGCATTTTAGTTATTTAACGAATGTCAATTTTGACTGGATGTCACATATTTACCATACAACAAACCAGAGAAGGAGACCTCCAGTAAAGCTACTTAAAATGTATGTATCTTTATGAATAAGACGGTAAGATTTTACCATCTTTATAACTGTGTGATATCTTTTTATTACAATGTCACTTGTAAACTATACAAGATCTCCTATCAATTCAACATGAGCAACCATCAACTTCATTAGAACAATATACCTAGTTATAATAGTTAGATAATATGAAATTGGCAAACCACAAACCTACGTGAGGTTTGTGAGTCCCAGTGACAGTGTTAAAGGGTAACTAACCAACAAGACTGATGTAGAGCCACAGAATACCTAATAGAACTAGAGGTACAAGAGACTTAAGGCAACATGTCATCCAAATCACTGAAGCAATGGTTGCATCTTTAAGTCTGAACATATCTACATACCTTTCTATTTGATTTGAGTAAGAAAAAAAAAGTATTATTTACAAACCTTTGCTGTTGCTCCCAATTAAGCTGAGCAGTATTGATGTAGAATCTTGGCTATTACTCAAAAAATACATGCACAGAAAATGTACATCTAAAAGTCAATGACCAATACCAGTAATGAACCTCAATTGGTTGGTAAAGTGCAATAAAATGAGCAACTCCGTAGTGTATGAATTGGAATGAACTTTGTGTTTGCCAGAAACCAGAACTTACATTAATAACCTGTTTTTTTACAAATAAATACATAATAATTATTGTGAAATGTAAGATACAATTTTTTTAATAAAGCTGAGTTCACTGATGCTTGTATTATGTAGATTAAAATAGATAGTGTGCTTTTAAAAAACAACATAAGGCCCTCGCCTCAGGCCTGGGCTTAGAAGTTTCCAGCCAGACAACATAGGTATTATTCATGGTATCAGAATAAATGTGTGAAATAAATAAATCATTACGGAATTCATGCAAAATGACAAATGTTGAAAAATTGATTTTGTTTTCATTCTGTATTTTTTTAGGTTTAACATAGTTTACAATATTTGTTCTGTGTGAAATCTGTAATTTTTTAGATTTAATATAGTTTACAATATTTGTTGTGTGTAAGTTACAACTGAGCATAATTTGGCTCCCACACTTTCTGAACATTTTTGAATATCTGTAAATTTATGTATAGTTTCCGATATTTCTTAGTATTTTGAAGCAAAAATATTTTGTGCAAACATTTCATATAGATATGGAAAGTGGATACGGAGAAAGATGCCTTTGACTTATAGACAGATTAGTCATATTAATGAGGTCCTGGACAAGAACTGGCAATACATAACAAGATGACTGCAAGACGCACCCATTTGCACTAAGTAAGTAAATACTTAATTACTTTCATATAATTTTAAAGGCGTTTGGGAAGTAGGTAGGTACTAAAGTACCAGAACATAAAATTTAACATGTCATGGTTGATGGATCAAGAGTTATCTAAATTAGACATTACATAAATTATAAATTCCCCTACCTAGAACCATTAATTAGATTACCTACTGAGCCAGCTCATGTATAATAACCTCAAACATAGTTGAGAACCAGCTGGGGAGCTCTTCTATAAAAATTATTGCCACATGGTATTTCGGAACTATGATCCAGACTTGCAGTAAGCAATCTGTTCAAAACCGAATTAAAGGTATAGATAACGAAGACTTGCTTTCGTTCTGAGGTGACACACGCCTATGTGGCAAGGACGAAACCTAAGCGCAGCTTGTAGCTGTGGCCATTTTTAAATGTTCGACCAACATGAAATGCGGTCTCTCCTATTGATTATTTCAATGATATCGTGGTAATATCGTTCTAAATGTTAGCTTGGTTATTTATGGTAGTTTGCAGCCATTTTTAAAATTGTCAGTAGAGAAAACGTCACAAGCGCATGAAATCACGATGGCCGACAAAAGAATGGTTAGACTAGAGGTGGTTCGTACTCACTGCTAATTTTTACGCCTCCCAGGGGTGGCTTCGGTGGCTGGTTTTCAAAGGTTTTTCGAACGGATTTGCTGCCCTCGGCGAATGAAGTGGTTCTAGGGCGTCCGCTCATTATTAGATGTCTAGAAAGGCTTTGCAATCCTGAACTTCATAGATCCTTCACATTTCTTGTTACCACCCTTGCACTAGCACTAAACTCTTGCACTGTTCCAAAAATGTAAAAAGTTGAAAAAAATGTGAGTTTATACTATAACACAAAATATACAAGATAGAATTAGCCTAGTTCATTACAATATCATTTTGGTTTGTAAATTTCAAAAATTAACATCACTAGGGCAAACGACAGATTTTAGTTAGAGTTGGTAGGTAGGTAGGTAGGTACCTACTTTGCTTCTTCCTTCAGTTCAGTCTTGCTTGCTTGCGCTGACGCTCGGTTCGGTTCGTTTTCGGGCTGATTCGGAACGCGGTCGGACTTTCGATCACCGCTGGAAAATGTGACGTCACATAAAGAGCCGCAGACAATACTCTATTTATAGTGACATCTAGCGGAAATAAAAAGTAACCTAAACATTTGTGGATAAAGCAGTATCTTTTTTATTTTTCAAAAAATAGAAATAGAAATAGAAATAGAAATAGAAAACTTTATTTGTTAACACAGGTAAAAGTTACAGGTGGTAGAGTAATAATTATTTAGAATCACTGTGTTAGGCCATTTTCAGGCATACAAATTTTTAGAAAACTTAAAAATATTAACATTTTAAAATATTTATGTGATAATGGTAACTGTAGGAACCGACAAATATTTAATATTTAGTGGTAATTACTTAACAAATGAAATATATATTTTTTATATAAACCAACAAAAACTTCTTCAAAAAAATCTCTCTCTATATAGAAATGTTCTTATCAGTCAAAAACTCACTTAAATTATAATAACATTTACTTACAAGTAGTTTGTGTATTTTTTGTTTGAATTTAGTTAAATTTAAATTCTGGAATGGTTCAGGTAGTTTGTTGAAAATTTGAGGTGCAAGGCAAATTAAACTATTATGTAATAAAGTAGTGTTAGACTGTTGTATACATAGGTTATGCTTGTTTCTTAATTTTACGTTTACAGATTTTAATGAATTACTAGGAAATAAAGTTTGATTCGTTTTGACAAAAATTAATACTTCATAAATGTACAGACAAGGAAGCGTCAAAATTTCGTATTTCCTAAATAAAGGTTTACAACTGTCTGTCTGACTTTTATTAAACATATAACGAATACAACGCTTTTGATGTTTAAATACAATTTCTTTATCAACAGAATAACCCCAAAAAATTATACCATAACGCAAGAAAGAAGCAATTAAACCATGGTAAGCTGTAATAACTGTTTCAGAATTGGCAATTTTTTGCAATTGATGCAGAGCGTAGGAGTTTCTACTTATTTTTTTACATAATTCTTTGCATTGGGTTTTCCATGATAAATCATCATCTAAATATAATCCTAAAAATTTAGTGCTATTGACTGCTAAGATATTTTTATTGTCAAATTTTATATTAAGTATTGGTTTGGCTTTTCTCTGCGCAAAGTGCATTATTTTGGTTTTATCGAGATTTGCATTAAGGTTGTTTTTCTCCATCCATTCAATGATAGATTGAAGAGTACTGTTGATTTCATTTTCATAACTATTCTTACTATAACATTTAAAGATAACTGTTGTATCGTCAGCAAATAAAACTGTTGGATACTTTACATTTAAAGGCAAATCATTTATATATATAAGGAATAGAAGCGGCCCTAGCACACTTCCTTGAGGAACGCCACTAATTACATTTTTAATATCAGAACAGTATTCATTTTCAGTTGTTGTTGCTAAATCAATACCTGATATAGCAACATATTGTTTTCTATTAGTTAAATATGATTCTAAAAGTTTGAAGGAGTTGCCTCTGATACCATAGCTTTTAATTTTATTAAGAAGAGTTGAGTGTTTTACAAAATCAAATGCTTTAGTTAGGTCCATAAATAAAGCGCAATATCTATAAATATATCGTAGTGTTGCCCAAAAAAAAAAAAATGATGCTCAGTGTTGCCCATGTAGTTAGTGTTGTGCTTGTGTAGGTAGGTACAGTCACGGACACGGTCGGCGTAACACTTCCGGTTTTTCTGTATTGCAAAATAGCTCTTGTTCTTTGGTAATACAGTCTAGGCCTGACGAAACCATAGACAAATCTGTTACGGCCTCCTAGTCCTTGACTGTACCATGTGTGTATGTGTACCATTGGTGGACTTGGTGGTTGACGGTGTAAGTACCATAGACATAGTAGAACGCTGAGGTAGAACGTTACATGAACGTTACGCTCTGAAATGAGCGCAGCGTTCTACTCTGCTGTCTATGGTTACGCTCAACGCTCAGAGGAAACCGCCGCTAGCTTAACCAGCGTTGCCAATGTGTGGGGAATTCCCCAAACTGCGGGGAATCCCAAAGCGATTGAGGAATTTGTGGGGAGAGGCTCTGTGCTGGGAATATGCGGGGAATTTAGCATATAACCAATTCAAAAAAACTTACAACCAAACATCCATAATCAAATATAAATTATTGCCTTTCTTTATTTTTATTGATAAAAAAGCTAAAAATTAATTATCTTTAGAGAAGTGATTGTTAACCTTATTCGTTTAAATTACTGAATAATAGCTAAATACAATAATGAAAATGTATCACCCCACAATAAAATCAGTCAGTTGGTTATCCCCAGTTTTTGCTAATGTATGTATGTACAGTGGCGGACACGGTCGGCGTAACACTTCCGGTTTTTCTGTATTGCAAAATAGCTCTTGTTCTTTGGTAATACAGTCTAGGGCTGACGAAACCATAGACTAATCTGTTACGGCCTCCTAGTCCTTGACTGTACATATGTAAATATTTTGTTATTTTAAGTAAATTAGAAAAATTTTGATATATTTTTCTTGGTTTTTGTTCGAGTAAGTTAAATTTAAACTTTATCAGTTTTTTCATGAATTTAACCTAGTTTTTACATGTATTTAACCTAGTTTTTACTTTTAAGCCTGAACATAAGAGAGAACCCGAGGAGGATTATAATATACCGGATGATTTTTTTTTACGTGACATTGCGATTTTTCAAGTGTTTGTTATTAATGAATGGTATTTTTTTTTTTATTATTTCGTAAATAGATCACTATCTCATTGTGAGGGGATTTTGTGGGGAATCAGGATATTTTTCTTCCCAAATTTGGGGAATTTGACCAGTGATCTTGGGGAATCTGGTCAATAGCTATTGGCAGCACTGAGCTCAACGCATCAACGTCTCGTTGGTTGGTTTACCTTCTCTCTGTTGGAGCCTGGTTTGTATGAACATACCTATCACAAATTATGTATATGTATGTACAGTGGCGGACACGATCGGCGTAACACTTCCGGTTTTTCTGTATTGCAAAATAGCTTTTGTTTTTTTGGTAATACGTAATACAGTCTAGGGCTGACGTGACCATAGACAAATCTGTTACGGCCTCCTAGTCCGTGACCTCCGTGACTATGTCTAACATGGAATTAATAAGCCTACTATATAAATTAATTGTGGCCATTGTGGGCAAAAGGTGGGCACCCTGAACTACCTCGCCTCTCACAGTATAGGATACTTTACCAAATAAGGTATCAATAGCAATAAGATTAGATGTCCTTAGTCTAATTGACTTTCAATAAGTGATATCTTGTATCCTATATTGAATAAATAATTATTTGATTTTGATTTGATTTGAATTCCATGGTACCTACCTGCACCTACTACGTACAGTCGCGGTCTAGGACGGCATACCACTTTCGGTTTTTCTGTACTGAAAAATAGCTCTAGTTCTTAGGTAATACAGTCTAGGGCGCACTAGACCATAGACAAATCTGTTACGCCTTCCTAGACCGCAACTAGAATGCTAACTGCATGCTATTTGTCATATTAAAATGGACCTTAAGAGTATATAAATACAGTGCTTCTTTGGGTGTGGCTGCCGAGATGTTTGTGCAGCAAATTAGAGCCACTGATGAGAGAATGCGGAAATTCAACGAATTTAACGACGATATACTATCAATAAATCCACAGAACAAGGAAGATGCTCTCTCTCCAATGCTTCTAATCAAGGTAGGCTCAAGGCTGGCAGAAAGCGAGGCTGTTTTTCCACTACACCCAAGCAGGGAGAGTGTAGCTAGAGCAGTTCAGGTTCGCGTTACCAGCAGTGAGCTCATCCTGTGAACGAACAGATAACTGGCGGACCCACTCCCTGGACCTGTGACTGTAATTAATACCGCTGTATATCATCAAATCAATCTTCTTAGCATTGTCGGTAGGCTTTTGCTAGAGCTGTGTTGGGTTAACTGCAAAAGCTTGCTGACCGCGTATATCCTGAGGCACAATGTGGCTTTATATCTCAAAGGTCAACTGTTTATATATTTTCTCTTCGACAGCTTCTGGAAAAGTGTTGGCAAACCTTTCTAGTCGTTCCTTTCGTTGATCTCAACAAGGCTTTTGACACTGTGTATTGGGTTGTACTTAGTTAGAAACGGAATTACTTTTTGTATTTAATACCTTTTTAATTTTTTTAGGCGGGGAAATTCCTGACGAGTACCCTGCAGCCCCAGGGGGAGCCGCAGGGTTATGTGGTGTTCTCACGTTCGCACCCACTAAAACCCCGCCCGTGTCCACCTCGGCTGTTGGCAAGGGGGTCACGGTCACGGGAGATTTATGCGTGCTGGTACAGTCACGGACACGGTCGGCGTAACACTTCCGGTTTTTCTGTATTGCAAAATAGCTCTTGTTCTTTGGTAATACAGTCTAGGCCTGACGAAACCATAGACAAATCTGTTACGGCCTCCTAGTCCTTGACTGTACATACCTACTCTGGTAGGTACAGTGGCGGACACGGTCGGTGTAACACTTCCGGTTTTTCTGTACTGAAAAATAGCTCTAGTTCTTAGGTAATACAGTGTAGGGCTGACAAGACCATAGACAAATCTGTTACGGCCTCCTAGTCCGCCACTGTACACGGTTGATTTATTATCGTGGAGGAAAATTTAACACACGCACGGTAGGCATAGTTATAAAGGCAGGACTGATTCCTGAAAACTAAATTGAAAAAAAAAAAAACCGGTGAGCACGGTTATTTTTTTTTTGAGCCAACAGCCGAGGTGGACACGGGCGGGGTTTTAGTGGGTGCGAACGTGCGAGCCCCACGTACTTACTCGTCAGGAATTTCCCTGCCTAAAAAAATTAAAAAGATAATAAATACCAAAAGTAATTCTGTTTCTGAGTACAACCCAGTACACAGTGTCAAACAAAAGCCTTGTTGAGATCAACGAAAGCAACAACCAGAGAGGTTTGCCAACACTTTTCCAGAAGCTGTCGAAGGGAAAATATATAAACAGTTGACCTTTGAGATATAAAGCCACATGTGCCTCAGGATATACGCGGTCAGCAAGCTTTTGCAGTTTACCCAACATTGAAACAACTAAATTGAAAGAAAAAAAAACCGTGCTCACTCCTCATGTAAGCACGGTTTTTTTTTTGAGCCAACAGCCGAGGTGTACACGGGCGGGGTTTTAGTGGGTGCGAACGTGCGAACCCCACATAACCCTGTGGCTCCCCCTGATGCTGTAAGTGTAAGTAGGGTATGTTTAACAAGGTCATCATCTAGTTAAACATACCTACCTACTTACACTCGACCTCTATACTTATGTGCCTGAGTAGGTACTTACTCAGCTTATCAGCTACAGCTCAAAAAAACTCGAGCTCTGAGGTAAGGAACTATAAGGACTACATATAACCAATAACCTTCTATAACACAAGCTCATAAATATCAGTCCTCAGTCTTCACTTGTCTTGTCACTCATCATTAGTGAAATAGGAGCGAACAATAGAAATGAAAATGACAATTATACTTTAGATTCTAAATAAGAACTCAAGACTTAAAAATCGTTTGTTTACATAAATATTATACCAATAGAGATGACTTAATACATTTCGATATTTGCTTGTTTATCACATTTTGCTATAATTTATCGCGTCGGCCCAGTTGGTCGATCATCCGTTTCTCTCAGATAGTGGGGGCCGTCATTAGAAGGCGAAGTGAAGGGGCGACGCGACGAGGCAATGTATGTAGTATCGTACACGCAGCCGCACAGCAGACCGCTTCGCCCGGTTTCCACTCACGTACTCAGTATAATGTGAAGCAGCCGCCATTTCCTACATAAATATCTCAACATCTGTTGCGCACAAACAAAAGGGAACAACAAAATGGAGTGCTACACGTCTGACAGCTGCGACAGCGACGGCCGTGAGCAGAAGACGCTCGATCTCTCCGGACAAATGATGAACAGCGTAAGCGTCTCATCAGAATTAAACGGCATTGTAAACGAGAAGGACTACGCTGATAATTATGAAATCCTTTTGCTGTACAGTAATAGAATAAATGCGCTCCCGGACATTATGAACAGATTTAGAAACTTAAAGATATTGGACGTTAGCAACAACCGTTTGACGAGCTTGCCTGATCTGTTGGAGTACTGCCCTCTAACATCATTGATAGCAAAACATAATCAACTGACCAACAACTCGCTTCCCAAGAGTTTTAACACTGATAAGAGCTCTCTGAGAGAACTCAATTTGAGTGGAAACCAACTTAATGTATTCCCAGAGCAAACCTTAGAATTAACTACACTCAAATATCTCTACTTAGGAGGCAACCATATAACAAATATTCCAAAGGATATCTGGAAGCTAAATAGGTGAGAATATTGATTTGATTCATATAATTATTGTTTACTAGTCGACCCGGCGAACTTCGTATCGCTTTACCTAAAATCATATTGTGCACGTATTAAACATTTAAACCTTCCTCTTGAATCACTATCTATTTAAAAAAAATCGCATCGAAACCCGTAGCGTAGTTTTAAAGATTTAATCATACATAGGGACAGACGCGGGAAGCGACTTTGTTTTATACTATGTATTGATATTGATAATATGATATGAAGTGAAGATCTTATTATGCTGGACACATATAAATTTAAACTACAATATTTTATATATATATATATATATTATTGACAAAGAACACAATTTATCAGACATGACTGATTATCTCTTTTTTTGTTCTTATCATAATCACAGTCTGGTTGAAAAGGTATAGGTATGTTCTTTTAAATAAAAATAAAATGCGAGCAAACATAAGGCTAGCGGAATTTGATAAAATTGTTCCAGTTGATCGATAACATAACACACTAGAAAATACTCAAAGTGGTTGTGGCTTTGTTTATTGAACAATTATGTATGTAGTTTTTAGAATATTAGGTACCTAGGTTGCCTGTAATAATTAGATAATCTGCTCTTTCAATTATACCTCCTATTACGGAGGTATAATAAAAAGTTCTTGTTTATCGTGTGCTTGATGAGCGTTATCAAAATTTTCATCGAAAGTTTTAGAAGAAACTGAGTCTTTTATAAAATTAAATATTATAAATTAAAGGCACTATTATCATGATTTCCAGGCAGTTTATTGCTCACATAATCCTTTTAAGGTCAACGGACGGCAATCCGAATTTTAAATTGGCACGTCGTCCTCGGTCCTCGATCGCATTTGACCTAGATTCTCTTTAAAGTATTCTTTAGGCCCAGAATTTTAATGTTACGGCCAGGGTATTCAAATTAGGATATTTAAGAATGCTTTCAAACAAGGAACACGCTTATTTAAAACATCTTTCTGAGGTTGTCTTGCAATAATAATAATACAGGTTTGTTGACTGAAATTAAACTTTTTTCCGCATCTTTGCAAGTGCTTTTTTTTATTAAAAATGTGAATAACTGATTTATTTGTAACTCAGAAATTTAGGAAAATCCCTAAACCATGCCGATTTATATTATTTAAGTTTCTTTTTACTTTTTTGACGTTATACAATGATAGAAAGATTTAAAAATAGCCCATAATTCTCTTGACGATCTCATTATAAAAGCAAAGTCATCGTAAGTAGGTACCTACTGTTTACTTGAACATGTGGAACGTGGCTTTAATGCGATTCAGTTACATATATCATACCTTTATATATGTATCTATCTAAGTAGATAAGTTAGGTAGGTACCCTACTGTAGCACAACCATACTGCATCCTGAGACTGCAACATTGTTTCTAGGTACCTAATTGATAGGATAACATAGATATTCAATAAACTGGTTTTATTGTAGGTTAAGCGACATCTTAGTAAGCTTTGATAAACTGAGTAGCTTATAAAATATGTAAACCATTTTAAAAATAGATAACCTTTAAACCTACCTATTAGTGCAACTTACCTACTTATAAAATATTAGCATCTTAATAATTATAATTATGCATCGCCAACACGAAATCCTAACGTGGATCATTAAGAACACCAAGTCGCGAAACGACACTTTACAGATTATGTCAAGGTCCGAGATCGACAGATTAATAATTAATCATATTAGCGCTACACCTGTTTGGTCAACCGCAACGTTTATATTCAATATTATCTATGACCGCAACCCTAAAGTATAACTTAGAAGCCTCTTTACATTTTTTAAGAGATTTAGCTCCCGAAGGTTCCTAGTCCTAGTAGTTAATAGTGATGATTGAAATTACTGTCGGTTGTTGTTTTGTGCAGACAGGGCCGTCTATTGGATTCCCTAATATGCCTAAAATTATACATAAAATGTACCATACGTAAATTATCTAGTGAAGCCGTACGCTATTAAGTACGTCACAGTCTTGTTAAGTGCTCTGTTTACTTGATTATGTTATTCCAATAGGCAAATTAGCAGTTACACAAATATATTTTTGATATTATGAAATCGATTCATCGATACTACATTGCATTCGATAACATATTAATTGGTGGTGTTTCTGACAAGTCATTAATAAATTAGACCATAGTGTTGTTCTTATACCATACCTTACCACTTTCAAATAGTAACATGGAACTTTTCAAATAGCCGAAATCGTCGACAACTGCTACACATAGGCACAGAATAACTTATAGTACTAAAGACATAAGCTACTTCACAATTATACTTTTACTAGTCGACCCGGCGAACTTCGCACCGCCTAACCTATAGATATTTTGTGCATGTATACTTATAAACCTTCCTCTTGAATCACTCTATCTATTAAAAAAAACCGCATCAAAATCCGTTAGACATTTTTAAAGATATAAACATACATAGGGACAGACGCGGGAAACGACTTCATTTTATACTATGTATTGATGATGATTGATGATGATATACATACGTACACCCCTAAAGAATTGATTTCCACGACACCTAGCTAACATCCACTCCTGTATTTAGTTTACGCTGGGTAGTTTAGTAGGAAAAATATATTATGTACTTAATATAGTTTTCGCGTCTTCAGCTTGCAGATTTTATCCGTCGGGGCCAATCAGATAGTGGAAGTGCCGGAGTCTGTCGGTCGGCTGACTGGCCTGCAAGCTCTTGTACTCAGTGACAACCTCATCGAGCAACTTCCCGCCAGCATTGCCAACCTCAAGCAGCTGCGGTCACTTCTCTTGCATAAAAACCGGTTGAAAACATTGCCCACACAGATCATAAAACTAAAATGCTTGACCGAGGTAAGTAAGACTTGAAAGATAAAAATGTATAAGTACACCAGTTTATTTTATCCTATTTAGATTAGTAACTAAGAGAGTCCAAGACTTTTTTTCTTATACCACTTTCAAAATTTATCAGGTTCCGATGGACCCCTTGATCTTGCTTGATATTGTACCATAATTATTTCTAAAACTTAGAGAAATAACTCTTTGTCACACCATCAGATTAGACCCTCGTCGAGTCTCCCGTTGACCCCTTTGAGAACTACTGCTGTAACTTTTAAGGCACAATTTCGTAGTTTTTCGTTTATGTTCTTCAGCTAAGTCTTCGAGACAATCCTCTGGTAGTGCGTTTCGTGCGCGACATGACGCTGCAGCCACCTTCGCTCCTGGAGCTCGCCGGCAGAACTATCAAGTTGCATGAGATTAAGGTGCGTCCCGGGGATATTCCGGCCACCCTGCTACGCTACCTCAGCGTAGCACAGTGCTGCGTCAACCCCAAATGTAAAGGTAAGAAGCTACAACTTAGCAACTCGACTATAAGGCTACGAACGCACAGGCGGTTTTTTGCCGCGCGGATTTTTTGTAACATACTGAATCCTATGGAAGTGTGCGCACCAGCGGATAAAAAACCGCGCGGTTAAAAATCCGCTGTCGCGGTTTTATTTCCGCGCGGCTAAAAATTCGCCTGTACCTTCGTGGCCTATGAATAAGGTTGAAAATGAAATAACAACCTTTCCAACCGCGCGGAAATAAAACCGCAACAGCGGATTTTTAACCGCGCGGTTTTTTATCCGCTGGTGCGCACACTTCCATAGGATTCAGTATGTTACAAAAAAATATAACGCACAGGCGGATAAAAATCCGCCTGTGCGTTCGAAGCCTTAATAGCCCATTGACAATGAAATCTTTTATGTTTCGTAGAACTAACGTTGCATTCACGAGTTTGCGAAGTCTTTAGCGTGGAACGGTTTTGGTCTTCAATGGTTAACCTAGCAAAACTCTGTCAGGCCCCAACTGTATTTTCTTCTGTTGTTCTGAATAAATAAGTCCTTAATAAAATTTATCGCGGTCAGGCAAAATATTCCGGGTAAACGAACTCACTAATTCGCGCGCAGATCTAAAAATATCACTGTACCGTTCGCTTTATTATGCGACGTACTCAACTCAGTTGGAAGCCCAATAATAATGATATGATTGTCAGTGCTCATTTGATTTTATGGAATCCGTATTTGTTATTATAATACATCCTGATGCCTGGAAGATATCGCTTTTAGTGATAAGGCCGCCATTTGCATTGATATTTTTAACTTATTTTTATGTAAGTACTTACTTTGTTTTATTTTGATTGCAATAAAGAATTCTCTTATCATATCTTATCGTCGGGTCGACTAGTCGGTGCCACAGAATCAACGAATAAAGATCACTAAATTTACCTGAAATTCAAAGAAATAACCGAAAAACGTATGCCGCTGCGCTTCGCGCTTTACATAGATAATGAATTTGCTTGTGTGGTGTGGCGCCGACTTAAAATTTCTTGGTAATCCAAAATTACTTCAAGAAGTGAGTAAATTAAGGCCTAATAGAAAATGTTTTCCTATTATTTAATGCTTTTCAGTTTTTTCGGCGGTTTAATTTTTTTATAAAAAGTTTTTATTATGTAGGTAAAGACTGTTATTATTCGAAGATATGTATTAGCTTCAAAAACATAAAAATATATTTTCAAAATAGTACATACCAATACCAATAGCAGTAGTACATACAAGCTATAATTAGGGCCCACCTATTTTTCATCATAGCTACAAACAAAAACAAATAATTAGGTACAAAAGAAGAATAACATGTGCTTGAAGTTTGCACAAACAACACATAACTAGCTACTCCTATTACATTGTATAATGTTGTCAACACTTTTATTGCAGAAAATATTCATATTAGATACTAACTAATTACAATAATGTATTTTTCTATGCACTTATAGTGTCATGACATGACAAATGTATGAAACATCCATGCAGCGCGTGATTTCGATAAGCTAATCGCGTGTGCGCTTCTCTGTGGCTATAGGTACTTACAATTATTATTTGTACTCATATAAATGACATTTATTGTTTCAGGTGTTTTCTTTGACAACCGTGTGGAACACATAAAGTTCGTCGACTTCTGCGGTAAATATCGCATACCGTTGCTCCAGTACCTGTGCAGTTCTAAATGTATGCCGGGCCACTGGGAGAGCCGCGAGGTAGACGGCGGAGGCGCCCATCCTCACATGATGAGGAAGGTCCTGCTCGGCTAGTACTTACTTCTTCAGAGAGAGCTGTTTTAATTTATCGGTGTTATCTATCGGCTAAGCACTCGTACAGTGGCGGACACGGTCGGCGTAACACTTCCGGTTTTTCTGTATTGCAAAATAGCTCTTGTACTTTGGTAATACGGTCTAGGCCTGACGAAACCATAGACAAATCTGTTACGGCCTCCTAGTCCTTGACTGTACGTCACAAACAAGTCACGCGCGGCAGCACAGCTCGCAACGCAACTGATTTGCTAGTAATTACAGGATTATTTACTCCGCGTGTATGGAAATTTCTTTATATTTAACACGAGCTTTCCCGGCTTACTTCGTAACGCCATAGAATATAAGATACTACAAAAGACTTGGCTCTATAGACTATGTTCTTTTGCCTGCCCAGAATGGGCTTGATAAAAAACAAACAACAACAACAAACCAACTGTCAAAGTATGTAAACAACGGAAAAAATATTGCACCTTGGGTTACATTATTTGAGTTTAGGTAAGGATCCCTAATTTTTTTGGAAATCTAATATAGCCTATGACACTCGGGGTTAATGTAGCTTCCTACCAGTTAAAGAATTTTTCAAATCGGTTCATTATTTCCGGAGCCTATTCGTTACAAACAAACAAACAAACAAATCTTTCCTCTTTATAATATTGGTATAGATGATTTTGCCCCAAGGCCCAAGTAAATACTATTTAATTATAAGTAGGTACCTACCTATGTAAGATACAAAATAGGACAACATTTTAACCCTGTTATTCATAAAAAGTTAAAGAGCACTTTAGTTATTTGACATATGTCAATTTAGACTGGATGTCACGTATATTTACCATACAACAAACCAGAGAAGTAGACCTCCAGTAACGCTCCTTAAAATCTACTGTATCTTTATGAATAAGACGGTTAATGTATAAATTCTCATTTTACTAAAGTAAAACAAACTGAACAACTGTATTGACTAGCTATTTTTTTTTTTAGAATAAACAAGACAAATTATTATTTATACTCGTCAACCTCGTCAAATTGAGCTATGAAATTTTACCAAAAAAAAATAATTGTTTAATACTTTATAAAATATTTAAGAATGTATGTAAATAAATCCCAGCAGTTTAATTTTCTAGTCTAAAATAATATTATGTTTGTAACTAATGCTTCCATTAAATTATGAATATTATGAGGGTGCGAGTTATTTTTTAATTTAATTATTTTTGTTGTCCACTAACAAACCAATTGCTTATTTAAACTTGCTTCAGGTCGCAAACAAAAAAGGGCTTCTCCAGTTTTTTTTTACAAAGTACCTATAAGCCGCGCAGATAAAGAACAGATTTAAAAATGGCGGACGTTTTTTTTTTCGTAAGGTATGGTTGGCAAAAAAAGTTCGATTAATTATTTTTCTACCAACTATTTGTAATTTTATTTTATTTTGTTTTTTATTATAAAGGTGACACAACATAATACAATCGGTGAAATCACTTATATAAATGTTAGAGGTTAGAACTAGACTGCATTACAAAAAGGTGTGCACACGAAACCAATTTTAAGTAACAGTGTTCATACTTAAGACTATTTGTGAGTATTATTTTATTTGTGAGTATTACAACCCATAACTTACGCAATAAATAACAAACAATGATTAACCTAGGTAAAAGGAGAAAAACTAACTAGACAATTATTATAGGTATCTATAACTTTTTTAAATCTACTTAAGCTTAGACCAAAGATGTCGAGGTCACAATGTTTTTTGACAAGATCATTATATTCACGGCACATTCTAACGATGGGATTGTATGTAATACGACGTATTATTTTTATAGACCTGTAGAGAGAAGGGTCGCGGGCGACGATTGCTAATTTTTATGTTGAAGGAAACAGCTGCAAGAAGAGTAGGTGCTATTATAATTGAATTAAGTATTTTATAGAAATGTAACATATTTTGGCGCGCTCGCCTTATGTGTAGAGAAACAATACCGAATTTGCTTAGGCGAGCAGGATACGAGTCTAAAGTGCGGCCGAAGCCATGGCGATAGCTTAATAATTTTAGAAATTTTCTTTGCACTCTCTCAATATTATGCGAGTGCACATTATAATATGGTGACCAGACAACCGAAGCATATTCTAAAATTGAACGAACCAAAGAATTATACAATAAAATACTACTGTCAGGTCTCTTGAAATTCTTCGTTGATCTGAAAATGAATCCAACTAGTTTAGATGATCGATTAATTATATATTCATAATGATTGACAAATGTTAATTTTGAATCGAAATAAACCCCCAGGTCCTTTACAACTGCAAGTTTTTCAAGCTTTCGTCGTTAATATTGTAAGTGTGTTTAATGATATTACGTTTAAAAGAAAAAGATATAGAAAAACACTTATTGACGTTCAGGAACATTCTATTCTCGGAGCACCAAGCTGAGATTGCTTTTAGATCATTTTGCAGGGCAAGACAGTCATTGATATCGCTTATAGAATTAAATATTTTTAGATCATCAGCATACAAAAGAGGGGCACTGTAGTTTTGTTACTAGATCGTTTATGAAAGCAATGAAGAACAACGGGCCCAGATGGGATCCTTGTGGCACGCCTGACAAGACTAAGCATGGATTAGAAGTGCATCCCCTTATTAGCTACGAGTTGGCTCCTTTTGCATAGGTAAGATTCCACCCAACGTAGCAAGCTGCCATGTATTCCAAATGCGCTTAGCTTACGTAATAACAGGTAATGATCCACTTTATCAAACGCCTTTTTGAAATCGGTGTATATAGCATCTACCTGACCACTTTTCGCAAATACACTGCAGATATAATTTTTATATTCTAGTAGGTTACTGACAGTAGACTTACCCTTTCGAAAGCCATGTTGTTTTTCGCTAAGAAAAGGCTCAATTTGGCAATAGAGGTGATCATAAACTAACTGTTCAAAAAGTTTTGCAAAACAGGAAAGAATGCTAATACCTCTATAGTTTTCACAATTTGATTTGTCCCCACTTTTATGGATAGGCACAATATGTGCTCTTTTCCAAATGCTGGGAAATACCCCTTGTGAAAGAGATTTATTGTAAATAAGTTTGAGCGGAATGCAGAGTTCATTCGAACACATCACTAGAAACCGTGAGGGGATGCCATCAGGCAGGACCTGCCCCCTTGTGTGCATTTAAAGCAACTATTTTACGGCGAACTGCTTCTGCTTCTAAAATAATTTTTGGTATTGTGTTAATGTTTACGTCCAAACAATTTGTACTTGAATAAGTAGTACTAGAAGGGGTTTCAAACACCGAACCAAAGAAGTCATTAAATAAATTACATATTTCTTTTGTTGTGCCAGATGTCGAATCTCCCAGTCTCATGTTTTGGGGTAAGGAGACTGTCCCCTTCTTTGAACTGACAAAGTTCCAAAAGGCTTTTATATTGTCTGTCAAGGAGTCCTCGATCGAACTTATGTAGGAATTATAACACTGAGAAATTAAAAGCTTACAACGCTTACGTAGCATCGAAAAAGTGTCATAGTCTCTGGGGTTCTTGTACTTAATATACCTGCTATGATATTTATTTTTTTCTTGTAAGCACTTTTTTAAAGCGCCTGAGAACCATACTGGAAATTTTCGTGAATCGTCCCTAGAGAGCGGCGTGTTATTAGTAATAATTTTATTTAGTGTATTATAAAAAGAATCCACACAAACATCTACATCAGGAGACGATAGCAGCTCATACCAATCGATGGACAATAGTTGTCTTTTGACACTGTCATAGTTGCACTTATCAAAGTTAAATCTTTTAGGACGAGGTTGCAGGCGAGGCTCATGGGTTGCGATTTTATCAATCAAAACTTAGAGATGCATGGATGATGTCTATCACGCTTAACCAGAGGATCCACTTCGTTTACCTCAACGCTAACATTTGATACTACTAGATCCAATGTGCGGCTGTTACAGTTGCCAACCCTGTTATATTGAGTTAGAGCACATAGGGAGAGAAATTCAATAAGTAACGATGTTTTAGTGTCATTAGCACCGCAAGGTGTTTTCTGCTCTGAATAAGATGAAGATAGCCAGTCCATGTTAGGAAGATTAAAATCACCCAAAATTAGAACCTTGTCTCAATCATTAAATCCTAGAACAACTTGTTGTAGCTTATTATAAAACGATTTGAGAGATTGAATAGTTAAATAAGAAGGAAGATAACATACGCAAATGTGTAGTGACAAATCTGAAGACTCAGATAGTCGAACCGTGACCCAGACATCTTCAACCTCGCTTTCCCAGTTATATGTACAGTCACGGACTAGGAGGCCGTAACAGATTTGTCTATGGTTTCGTCCGCCCTAGACTGTATTGCCAAAGAACAAGAGCTAATTTTCAATACAGAAAAACCGGAAGTGTTACGCCGACCGTGTCCGCCACTGTACGAGTGTAATAAATAATTCTTTTTTATTATTATTAATGAATGATTTAATAGTTTTTACAAATAATATCATAATAAAATAAATAAGAAGCAAGGGTAAATAAAACATTGTTCTTTTATTTTTCTCTATTAATTGTGATTTGAAAACGTTAACAAAAAGATATAATTATGTAAAAAAAAATGCTTAATTGCCACATAATACAAGTAATAAATAATAATATAATATTTATATCGCTAAAAGCGATGGCAATATTAAGGCTTGGTGGTTCAAAAATTTGTGTTTTTGAGATTTTTTTAAACAATCTGAGACATACAAAATTGATGTCTTCATTCTGAAAAAAATATATGTGTTAGTTAAGGATCTAATCTAGTCATCATACTAAAGGGAAACAGGATCTAATTAATTTTAGTTGATAGAAAAAAATCTCAAAGTTACCCCTTTTTGTTCCGTTTTTTCCATTTTATTTTTAAACCGCTGATTGTTTTTATTTGATTTTTGGAATGAAAATTGCTGACCTTAAATTTTAGACATACTACTATAGTAAGAATTTTTAAGTTTAACGAAAAGACAAAAAACCAGCAAAAACTAAAAAAAAACATCGTTTTCGCGCGGTCCGATGCCATGCCGCGCCGCTCCCTACCCCGTCAGTACCCTTGTGGCCACGGCCGAGGCCGGTTCTGTGTCAAATTTTTGTTTTCGCGCTCTCGTATTTCGTTTTATTTTTATTCAAATGTAAACAAAATTTGACAACAGATGTCAAAACAATGAACCATAACATCTGATTAGGATCTGTATGGAGCTGAAAGAAACCAATTTTGATACCGATATTACATTTATAAAACCGTCGCATTACAAACTTACCTTTTTTATTCCCACAAATAAAACTTAAATCATAGGTTACTTATTATATAGTTATATCATATCTTTGTTAGTTCTGTGGCGCCGATAACACAATATTAATATTACATTAGCACAATATTACGTGGTATACTTACTCAAATTACTTTAAGAAGGCAGTAATTTATGTCTTAATAGAAAATGTTTCCTTTTTATTTAACGCTTTTCGGTTTTTTCGGCTGTTTAATTTTTTGATGAAAAGATTTTATTTTTTGCTTTTCAGTTTAATTTTAAGGAATTCCCCCCCCCCTCACTTCAAGGTTCACCTTCACCTCAAATCACCCTCCAAACGCTGGTCTCACACCCCTGAAGGTGGTCAGACGACCTGGTAAAGGTTGCGGCCTATGTCCAGCAGTGGACGCTATCGTGTGAGATCGGCTGCTTAAAATCAAAACCTAGTAACTCGTTTTAACAAAAATATTCAGGAGAGCCAAAAAACGGGTCGACCACTTTAATTCGTTGCCCCGAAGAAACCAGACGCAATAGCGATTTCGGTGTTTGACCAAAAGTTTGACTATATTGTTGACTATAGTCACACTTAAATCGATCCCACTATTTTTTTTTTTTAATTTACCCAAATATGACAATGAAAACAATTTCAAAACATAGTATTTCACACTTAGTTAATTAACTAAGTGTGAAATACTATGTTTTGAAATACAATCTCTGAGTTAATTCTCTACTTTTTAAAGCAATTTATATTTTTAGTTGTACGTTTCGAATGAAAAATGTTATTTTTTGAAGTGCATTCATTTAAAAGTTATACAAATGATTTATTTGTGGCAGAATTAAGTTTTGTTTACTATTTGGTTACGACTCGTGGTTAATTCAGCCAAATTTGTATACTGTTTTTGTAACTTACTAAATTCCATCAAAATTTGATTGATTTTATAATCGGCGCCAAATTCAAAACATAGTAAGTCAGCTTTCAAATTCATAACCTAGTAAGTCGGTTGAGTTGCTAGGTTTTTTTATTTGTAATCCGACATGCGCTATGTTAAGAATATGTACTTCATGGAAATTTCAATAACTTTTCCAAATTGGGTAGACTTAAATTAAATTTTATTTTTAAAATTACGTAAGAAACTGGGTGTTTTAAGGTTCATATCAAATCTATACCGCCTAGTAAGTCGAAAAATGACAAAAATGGTTTTTTTGCAAAAACACCAGTTACTAGGTTTTGAATTTGGGCAGCCGAGATGATGATGATGATTATTATTATATTAGTCGGCGAGGCGCTTCTCCAGAAGTCCCCCAGAGTCCTCCAGAAGAAGGCAGGTAGTCGCCACTTACAATGGAACTGGTGGGGCGAGTGTTGAAAATTTTGCGGTTTTTGTAATCCAATCGTCGTAGGTCGCCAATTTAGAGAACTCCTATGTCCGCCCGCCTGCAGTAGAAATAACTCCAGAGGTTGAAGAAGGGATGATATATTTACACATGGTTAGGTACACTATTTACAAGAAAATGAATGCATGTTAATGTGTACAGCGGCTGAGATGTACTGCCTAGCGCACGCAGGGCGTTGCGCGAGGCGTCGTGCGGGGCGTGCTGCGCCCAAATCAAATGTATAGCAATAGTATGAGACCGTTTACGGAGACGCGCATAGGCCTATGTTCGATATCGTATAAGGAAACGCGTCGGCTCCCGCGGCGGCGACCGTGGTGGCGCCTGCGTCGGAACCCACACGACATCCCGCACAACACGCCGCGTCTTCGTAAAGGAGGCCTTAGGGTGTGATTTTAGTTCCAAATAAAAAAAGTTATCAACTCAAACTATATCGTTATTTGTTTTAAATTAAAACAACCAGTGGTGTTTTATTTATATTGAGAAAACACTACAAAAAGGGTTTACTTTGATATTTATTTCTACAGAGTGAAATTCATTACATCTTGTTACTTTTTAATAACTTGTCTAAACTAAATCCTACATCTATATTTTTCAGAATTAAGAAATCTGTTTTATATTTCTCAGATGGTTTAAAAAAAACTCGTTATTACAAATACCTTACCTAAACGCAAATTCTTGTGCGCTGAAACGAAAATCGGAAAGAAAAATTGTGCGGTAGGTATAAACATCTCGATTTAACTTCGGCTTGTATGAAAAGTAATAAAATTTAAAACTGCCGCGACATTTCGCATTTCGACGCGCGCATGTCACAGCTGCGAGGGTGGGGGACCCTCATACCTAATTAGGTAAGAAGCTTCAAAGTACAGGCCGTTAAATGGCTAAATGTGTTCTGCATATATTTTTTTTGCAGCTTGTACTTTACTGTGTGAGCAAGATAGCATGCGGATCGACGCCATATTTAAATCTGTTCTTTATCTGCGCAGGTTATGACAAAAATTGTATATGTAGGTACCAATATAGAAATCATTATTAAGTATATATTATTTATCTGAAATATATTAGATATTTCAGATAAAATTAATTAAAGGATTCGACTTGAAACATTTCTACCTCTTAGTTTGAGATGACATGTTTTCTTGTTTTTTTTCATTTATAAGATAATATTATAAGATACTAGTCGATATGGCGAACTTCGTACCGCTTAACCTATTTCCTATTTTGTGTATTTTAAATACTTAAAAACCTTCCTCTACATAGCGACAGACAGACGCGAAAAGCGACTTCGTTTTATACTGTGTATTGATTGAAACCCCATTGCAGAAACATCAACTTGTTCCTACACACGACTCACAGCATAAATAAATTTATTGTTTACTATTTAAAAAAAGCCTCTTTGTTTAAAACTATTTAATTAAGCGGAAATAAATCATTTTATACATACATAGCTACGTCGAGTTAAGCTGGTTGATTTTCTGATTGTTGGAAGAATTTGAGGCGCTCTTCCTTGCCTCGCGCAATGGCTTCCTTGAACAGTTTGCAGTACAACAGCACGGCCGAGGGCGAGTCGTCGTTTCCTGGCACCGGATACGTTATCAAGTTAGGATTACAGTTGCTGTCCACTATTCCTATAGTCGGTATTAACATTTTAGCACTATCTCGCACCGCTGTGTGCTGGTTCAGAATATTGTTCTGTGTATTGATGAAAATACACAGGTCAGGTAGCCTTGTCACAGCTCCGAACTGATGATTTGCATTTGTGAAGATACCACCCCGCCAGAACCTCGTGTGGGCATACTCACCACACTCTTTTGCTGTCTTTTCAACAATGTGAGCATTCTGAGCATTTCTGTTGAAGAATGTGATTATCCCACCCCGGTATGCTATGTGGGCAGTGAAGTTTAGTGCTTTGCGAAGGTGTTCAGCTGTTATATCTAGGTCAAATATTAAATGGCCAAGTCTCGACCCGTACAGGTAGGGCCTCATGTAGTCATTCAGTGAGCCTTCTTTGTGGCCATAGTGAACTCGTGCATCAAATAAGTCTTTAACAGTGAACAGATTGTGTACTTGGAAGTAGTCTGGGTAGTCCAATGGTTTCTTATTGACGTTTTGATCTTCTGAAAAAAAGATAAAATTAAAAGTTTGCACCAACATTTTATCGTAATCATAATATTATGTAATACTAGTCGACCCGGCGAACTTCGTACCGCCTAAGCTATTACTATTTTGTGCATGTATTTTACTTATAAACCTTCCTCTTGAATCACTCTATCTATTAAAGAAAACCACATCAAAATCCGTTGCATAGTTTTAAAGATATAAGCATACATAGGGACAGACGCGGAAAGCGACTTTGTTTTATACTATGTATTGATACATATTTACAGGTTCTTTCTTTCACTTTCAGATTTACAGGTTCTCTCAGGCTTTTATATAGTCTGTTTTTTTTAACAAACAAGTACCAAAAATGTTTTATTGCATTGCTATTGGTAGTCCATTAGCCAATCACCAATCTTAGTTCAATAACCCATCTTGCTCTGTCAATATCGAAAAACTTGCGGGAGACATACTCAGTACTCGTTTGTTAAAAAAAAACAGTAAAGTATAGTATGCAACAAACTTAAATAGCAGTTTGGCGGTATTGTTTAAAAAAAATTATGTACCTTATGTACTTTAAACAAAAGTATTTAAAAAAAATGGTTACAGATCTGTACTCAGTAGAGATTAAAGTATTTAAAAAACACATAAATAATAATTAATTACTTAAAATAGTAAACATTGAAATAGTTTATATATATTACCAGTACCTGGACCTACTGCAGTTTGTGCTGCAGTTGAGTATTTACGGCAAAGGGAGATCCTGCCCCATACTGCACAACGACCTGGACAATAAACAAGTAAACCCTTATTATTCTGGACAATAATAGCATATTAAATTCCAACTTATTTCAGATATACTATATAACTTATTTATGTCACCGGAAAATAACAAGAACCTTAATAGGCGTAAAATAATACAATTCTCTCATTTAGAATCCTACGAGTTTATAAATTTACTAGAAAATGTTTAAACTTGCGAATCTTATTATTTTCCGGTGACATATACAGCACTCCAAAAGTGATAATGGAAATCTTCGTAACTGTTAGATTAGGGTCGTATTTCAGAGTGTCACAAGACAATATTGTCACTACACAGGATCAGGGAACAGGGGAGGTGACAATTTAGAATTAGTATACTTTGGCTAAAAAAAAAATTATGATAAATTAGGTCAGTGGGTAAGTAGTTTTGGATATTTGGGCATCTACCCGGTCGGTGGGTCGTTTTAGGGGCGGGAGTCGTAGTTGGGGTATACTCTTAGGGGCGCTTCAGGAGGCTTCAAAACGCATAAAAAAAATATAAAAAAAATTAAAAAATTATTTTCCCTTTTCAAAAACTTTTTGTCAGAACTTAGAAAAATTTCGATCGAAAAAACGTGTCCCCCATAAGGGTACTTTTTTATGACGGGGTCGTGTAGAGGGGTTTAATACAAGCACTTTTTGCCCCTATGACTTTTTCGCCAAGGTGCACCGTTTCCGGAAAAATACTCCGGAAATATTTTCCTGACCTCTAACTCTGAAAGGGGGCCTCGGAGCGGCAGGGTTTCTTGGGCGTTATTGATGAACATCAGACACACTATCGAACACCATTTAAGGATTTTCAACTTTTTTTTTTCGGACTTAGAATTTTCGTCAGCTTGCGTAGCGTTAGGGGCTCTATGGGAAAAAGACAGAAAAATCGATCGACATGAAAAAAAAAATTATCCTCCATGAGGGTACTTTTTTATAATGGGGGCGTGTAGAGGGACACAATACAAGCACTTTTTGCCCCTATGAAATTTTCCCCAAAGTGTCCCGTTTCCGGAAAATTCATCCGGAAATCCGAAAGGAGGCCTCGGAGAGGCAGGGTTTCTTGGGCGTTATTTATGAGCATCAAACACACTATCGAACCCCGGTAACTGTGTTGTGATCATTACGAGTACCGAAACTCGTGTGACCCACAACCCTGTTTTTATGCTAACACCATAAAACTAAATTCCTAAATTCCACTTCCCCTAAATTACACTAATTGTGCAAGAATAAGGTTTTCAAATATTTTACTGGTTGGAAGTACCGAAATAAATAAATATATCGTCAAGGTACACGAAGCCGCAAGAAGCCTGTTACCTCGGAAGGCATCTCAGGATTCACAAGGTTTTGAGAACAGGCAAGCGCATTTTTAAGTCCAGCATGCTGTAAAATCGGATTTGCCTTTGTCGATTAAAAGGTAGCGAGAATTTCGGTAAAGTTATTTCCGATGTGACCTTGATTTGGTAAAATCCGGAAGCTAAATCGCGGTTTGGTTTGGATAGCATTAAATAGCATAGCACCAGTGAGTGGCATAATTTTACACACACCTTATTGCGATATTTTGAATGGAAACTCTCGCTTATGATAATCTCGTCTCATACGATTCTCGCCCAAAAACTACTTATCCCGATTTGAACATTTTGTGAAAAGCGTCATAGGGGCATAAAGCGTTCCATAGTGCGTTTGACATTGATCAATAACGCGCAGGAAAGCATGCCACTACAATAAACCTTTTCGGAGTTAGAGGTCAGCCAAAAAAAAATCCGGTCGTTTGTCCGGAAACGAAGCATTTTCAGGAAGACGTCATACAGGCAAAAATGCTTGCATTTTTCTCCCCCCTCCCAAAACCTTCCCGATCCCAGGCCTCCTTTCGGATTTCCGGACGATTTTTCCGGAAACGGGACACGGGGGAAAATGTCATACCGGCAAAAAGTGCTTGTATTGTGTCCCTCTACACGCCCCCATTATAAAAAAGTACCCTCATCAAGGATTTTTTTTTTTTCATATCGAGCGATTTTTCTAAGTCTTTTTTCCATACAGCCCCTAACGCTACGCAAGCTGACGAAAATTCTAAGTCCGAAAAAAAAAAAGTTGAGAATCCTTAAATGGGGTTTGATAGTGTGTCTGATGATTATCAATAGCGCCCAAAGAACCCTGCCGCTCCGAGGCCCCCTTTCGGAGTTAGAGGTCGGGAAAATATTTCCGGTATTTTTTTCCGTAAACGGGGCTTTTTAGGGAAAACGCGATAGAGGCAAAAAGTGCTTGTATTGTGTCCCTCTACACGCCCCTATCATAAAAAAGTACCCTTAAGGGGGATGAAAATTTTTCATACAAATTTTTCGAAATTTTTCTAAGTCTCGCCTCCATAGCGCCCCTAAGGCTACACTCCAACCATCTACCCGCCTGTTGACAATGCCTTTGCTCAAATTTAGACCCTCTACCTTCAGGATTGGTGATTTTAAATGCTTACCAAATTGTGTTGGCAGCATTTTGGAATGGTACCATGTACTGAAAGCGATTTACCAGAAGGCTTCCTTTCTATGACTGCTTTTTTAATTAAATAAGAACAATGGGTGAAAAAGTAGATAAATCTGAATCTGGTACTGAAAATATAACCCTAAATTTAGGTACCTATTTATCATGCCTTCATCAATCAAACAACCGACGACAACAACAACAACCACCATTCAATCAATTTACGGTGTATGTGTCGTATGGTGTCGTAGGAAGATTTGATGTGTTTTGCCAAAAACCGGGGGTATTTCCGTAACCCGGATGCGTAAAGCCAAAATCTGTATACTATTCAACACCTAAATGTGTTGACCTCACACAGATATTGTCTCTCATTTGCCGAAAAATGTGAGGACACAATCTGTTTTGGCTCAACTCCCTATATTGACAGTTTTTACGCAACATGTTTTGTCCAGTCTTTGGATTATGTTCGCGCTCAACACTTTTCTATGGTAACGCGTTGAGCCGCAACATGATTGTTCGAACTAAACATTATTAGGAAGGTTCCAACCTGTGTTGAAGATAGCATGCATTAGAGCGAGATAGATAATAATATATAGTATTTTGTAATCCAGAGGTTGGTAACCGACATTCCTATGATTGTGTTAGCATTGCATTTTGGGACAGTTGACCTGTAATTATCGAATAATATTGAATATTTAGTAGAGTTTAGTTTCTTTCTTGATTAGTTTGTTTTTTAAACAATAAAGAGATCATTCATTAATTTTATTCATTAAATAACGTTGGTTATTTTTATTAAATCATAATAAATATGAAGTTGACTGACTTAGAATAATTATTGTTAGGTATATAAAAGAGAATTAAATTCAAAAGTAATTTTTTTGTTAATTTGTGTCCAAATAGTCAAAGTTTTAAATGGTAAGTTAAGTAAGTATATGTCTTAATTTTTTTTTTTTTAACAGAACCGCCTTTAATAAACTGACACATACCTACTTAAATCGAGAATAAAATAAGATGTTCAAGAATAAGAAGTAGGTTTTTCGATTAAATAAGTATTAAAATATTCTCCTAAATATAACCAATACACCTTCTTTTCTGAAAACCGCATCAAGATCGCTTTAGCCAAACTCAAACGGACAAACATACATACAGGTCAAACTTAGAAACTCCTTTCTTGAAGTCGTTTTAAAAAAATAACTTAAAACTTTTGGCTTTTCGTATTACTTTTCATTACTTATAACTCTTCAATCATTTTAAATTAATTACTATAATTTAGTCTACAATATATTTAATAAAACTAAAATAAGCGTTTCAAGTAGTTTCAACGGTGTTGGCGCGTAACATACTTTGTCCTTTCAAAAAAGCTTTAGATACTAATTTTAGGAGACACGTTCTGTTGCGGGTCAACTCATACAGCGTTGGGCCATACACAGATTGTGGCTTTACGCAACCCGGATAATTTGATTTAAGGCGGTAACTCACGGTATGGCGCGAAATTCAAATTTTTTCACGTTTTTTAATTATTTTGGCGAAAGTATTCATTTTAAATAAAGTTTAAATGAATTCGCGTACGTAAAAACCTATTTCCCACATTGTGATATATCGTTTTTGAAAGACAGAGTTACCGATTTTGAGTATATTCAAGGAACTTGTTTTTTGGCCTTTTACCCCTTAGACACAAAATCTGTAGTTCTGTCTTCAAAAAACGTTGTATTACAATATGCGAGATGGTTTTTAACATGCGCGAATTCATTTAAACTTTATTAAAAATGTATAATTTCGCCAGAATAAAATAAAAAACACGAAAAAAATTTTAATTTCGCGCCATAGCGAGAGTTACCACCTTAAGGATAGTTGTTGTTGTTGTTCAAATTTTTCCTTACGGAAAGGCAAAGGTCTCCAGACCGTGCAGCCTAGTCTTTATAATATTATTCTTATTCTCAAATTTTTTCAGCAGGCCAAGGCCAAGTCTTTGTTAGTATAACAGGGTAAAATCGAGTTTTATTCAGGCCGAAGCCAATTCTTTATTTTTCATTTTTATATCTCAAACATTTTCTTGCAGTTAAGGCAGAAGCCAGGTCATCAATCCAGGTTTTTATCTTGTAATATTTTTCATTTTGTAATAAATTACGTCAATTCAGGGAAGTCATAATCCGGTAGTAAAGTCAAAGTTAGTAATTTTATATCTCGATGATAGTGTTTGAGATAAATTCGTAGATAGCTCCGTAGGTCTCAACATTGCTCAGGATGCTTTGAACACTGCGCGGGATGTCAGTGACACTAAAGATTTCCGAAAGCCTATCCATCAGCAGAAGGCGCTGTATGCCGAAGGACTGGCATGTAAATATAATATGGTCTGCAGTCTGAGGTACGCCTTCTTGGCAGTAATTACATACCGGAGAGGTTATCATCTTCATGCGATGCAGGTGGTTGTTAAAGCGAGCGTGACCTAGTCTCAATCTTGTGATGGTGACATAGAACTTTCTTGGTCTAGGTAATGTTTTCGTGAACCAGGGTCTCTTGTTGACGTTTGTTCCCTCTATACCAGCATACCAAAGCCCTTTTTGAAGTATGTTAGTCGTGTTATGCCATTCGATATTCCATTCATTATTTACTATTTCTTTAACTCTGGCAACAATATCTTGATATGGTAATTCAGTAGCAACACAGGAGGTGTCAATAATGTCAGAAGAGGTGTTTTGAAAATTAACGATGGATCTTGCAAAAAAATCAGCCTTTTCATTTCCATAGATTCCCTTGTGTCCTGGGATCCATAGGAAGGACACGATAATATTTGTGTTCTTTAACTCCATCCAGGTATTTTTGATATATCATATAATAAGTAGTTGCTTGAAGAATCCAATTTATTGTTTGATAATGCTTTGAGAACACTCATACTGTCGCTTAATATAAGCCAATTCGTGTGGTTTCCTTGGTGTTGTATGTACTTTAGTGCTGATAATATGGCTTTAGCTTCAGCGGTAAATATACTAGCTGCACTGTTAATTCTGTGACCTATACCAGTCTTGAGAGCAGGAATATAAAAAGCCTCTGAGACACCACCTTCTCCTTTAGAACCATCTGTATATATATCTGGATATGATTGTCCCAATGCGACTGAATTTTTAAAGTACTTCTTGCTTATTGCTTAGCTCCTTGTCAATTACAATTTCCATATCTGGGAATTTTGCATCAAAGGCACCTTGATAGCAAGGCATGCAATCACTCTTGCGTACAGTATGGGTCAATTGGGTAAATTGAGAAAAATCTTTTAAAATAAATGGAATTTTTGTATAACCAGATAAAGTTGCAACTATTGATTGGGCTTTGAAAATAAGGGAATTGGAACTAATTGCTGTTAGTTTTCATAAAAATTTAAACTTTAACCGTCTTATTCATAAAAAGTTAAAGAACATTTTAGTTATTTGACGTATGTCAATTTAGACTGGATGTCACGTATTTACCATACAACAAACCAGAGAAGTAGACCTCCAGTAACGCTACTTAAAATCTACTGTATCTTTATGAATAAGACGGTAAATATTTAAACCTTAGTTTCAGAGGAGGAATGTTACACTCCAATTGCATGGATGCTATAGGAGAAGTTCTAAAGGCCCCAGTTATTAAACGTAAGTTTGCATTTTGAATTTTGTCTAGTTTGTCAATAAGATTAGTTTGTGAAGCAAAGCAAAGGTAACCATATTCAAAATTACTTCGAACTAAAGATTTATACAACATTAACAAAATTTGAGGATCAGCCCCCCAACAAGTTCCTGCCAAAGATTTTAAAATATTAAAAGCTTTACTAGACTTTGCTATTATATGATCAACATAAGATTGCCAAGATAAATTACTGGTGAAAATTACACCTAGGAATTTTGATGATTCCGTACAGTTTATATGTTCATTATTGTAAGTTAGACTAAAGTCTGTCATGTTTTGTGAACCAAACACTACTAATTTACTTTTAGAAGCATTTATATCTAAATTAAGATAGTTAAAATATTTTTTTAAATTCAAAAGAGAACATCTCAATTTTAATTTAATTTCATTAAGATTTTGACCAGAACAATATACTGCAAGGTCATCTGCATATTGAAGACTATTTACATTTGAACCTAATTCAGCTGTCATCCTATTGATGTACAATAAAAATATTAAAGGGCTAAGAATGCTGCCTTGACAAGTACCTTTGTGTGATATTCTTGGACCGATAAGAGAACTATTGTATTTAACATAAACTTCTCTGCCATTAAGGAAAGTATTAATCCAACTGACTATTTTTCCAGGTATACCTAAAGATATTAACTCATCTGAAAGAATATTAAGATTAACATTATTAAAGGCGCCCACAACATCAAAAAATATGCACGCTAACTTCCTTCTACAAGAAACTGCATTGTAAATATCCAGCTGAAGATGACTTACACTTTCCTGAGCAGATCTGCCTCTTCGAAAACCAAATTGTGAATTCGGTAAGATGTTGTTATTTTCTACAAAAAACTCTAGTCTTTGTTTTAGTAACTGTTCAAATGTTTTACCAATGCAAGAGGTGAGGGCTATGGGACGATAGGAATCAGGTTGATATTCGGTTTTGCCATATTTGAGGATAGGGACTAAGCAATCTTTTTTCCAGTCTGATGGGATGAAATTATTTGACCACAAATAGTTAAAAGTATTAAGAACTATTTTGAGAGATCTACTATTAAGTTTTTTAAGAAATAAGTAAGGTATACTATCTAAACCATATGCTGTGTCTCGTCTGGAAAAAAGGGCTGATTTAAGTTCTTGTATTGTAAAGGGTTCCAAAAGAAAGATATTAGTCTGATTTAAATTATCTGGAATAGTTTTTGGGTTTTCTAGTACATAATCAGGCGTGTATTTATTTAAAAACTCTGGAACCCAACTACTATTATTAGCATCTGCTTTAATCTTTGGATTATATGTTTTATTAAACTTCCTCATTTGTTTCCAGATTATACTTAAAGGAGTAGTACGAGTGAAAGTTTCACAAAGTTTGACCCAGCTATTACGACGTTCTTGGTTCAAGGTACGTTTCTTAAGTGCCTGAAGTCTTTTAAAATTAATAAAGTTTTCTTCTGTAGGATCATGTTTAAATAGCACATAAGCATTTTTGCAATGTTCTACAGCCTGTGAGCAATTTTCATTCCACCATGGAAGATTTAATTTTCTTTTAACTCTATAAGAGTGTTCATTGCTATTTACATTGTTATTTTTTTTGGGTAATGATTGGGCTAAAGCTAAATGAAATATATTACACAGATTACTGTAGGCTTCCTCAGGTATTAAAGAATCAATCTCAAAGTCATTTAACATTTGATCAGCTATATTGCAATATTTTTCCCAATTCACTAATTTGTAATTAGGGTATTTTTTTATAGGAGTACCCAGAGCTATGTTTTCGATGTTAAAATCATTCTGAAATGAAATATTTATGATTGCAGGCAAGTGATAACTACCAAGCGGATCGTTATGTACAGACCACTGAGACATTAAAGCAATAGATGGAGAAACTATAGTCAAGTCCAGTGCATTCGACTGCCATCTGTGAGTCCCAACAGTAGTGTGGGTACCATCATTTAATAAAACTAAATTATTGTCATCTAAAACTTCCAAAATGGCCCTACCACGTGACGTAATAGAGCTACAGCCCCACGCGCAATGGTGGGCATTAAAATCACCAGCAATAATCAATGGTTTAGGTATTGATTTAACAAACATATCAAACTTATTTTTGTCAAAATTAGGTGTAGAGTTGTTAGGGCAGTATAAACTTGCTACTGTGTATAATTTATTATTAATTGTAACTTGAACACAAATGTTTTGAATAGAGTCATCAGAGTAAGTACTAAGTTGAGAATATTGAATACTGTTGTGAATAAGAATGGCCACACCATTGTGACTATTGCCAGAATCATTACGTACTATTGTATATCCTATTATATTAAAATTATGATGTGCTCTGAGCCAAGTTTCAGATATAATAGCAATGTGGATGTTGTTGTTGTTTATAAAATATTGTAAACTATTTTTATTAGATAAAATACTCTGTGCATTCCATTGCATGAGGTTTAACTGATCCATTACTGTATTAATTAGTTTTGAAAGTCTTTAAATGTCTCCACTAAATGATTTTTAATGCTGTTTGAGTTGATGGTTTCCTTGTCCTTACTGCTAACTATTTTTACTACAGACTGAACTAAAAGTTTAATAAATTTTTCTGAATTAAATAAATTTTGTATTGTCATTTTATTGTTCAAATGAGGGAAAGATTTATCTTGGAGTAGGTCGGAATAGGAATATGATTGCGCCTTTACTTTGATTTCGTGCATTTTCTGTTTTTTGACATGGCAAGCTGAAGAAATTGCAAGATGATTTCCGCCACAGTTGATACATTTGGCATTGGATGGCTCTACAATACATACTTTAAAACTATGGTTCTTTGTGCATATCGAACACTTTTCGGAGTTTTTGCAGAATTTGGCTATGTGGCCAAATCGTAAACATTTCAAACATTGTTTTACTGGAGGTATGTAAGTGGCAACCTCATGTCTCCAGTGGTCTAAGTAAATATACTGAGGTAATGCAGTTGATGAAAAAGTTATGGCTATAGTCTTGGTTGGCTTAAATACTGTCTTTCCACTGTCGTTCTTTTCACGTTTCATAAATCTTCTTACCTGGACAATATTCTTGGAGCTGTTGACTGCCTTAAAGATTTTGTTGTTGGAGTAAGAGATCGGCACGTCGCGGACAACGCCTGTTACCTCCGTCGCTGAAGCTGGTATAGTAGGGATAAGATTTATATCGTCAAAGAATTTACTTTCCATGAAAACATTAGCTGAGTTGGCGGCGTCGAAAACGATACCAACTTTAAACTGGTTGATGGGACGCATATGCTTGATGCCTTTAGTGCCAAATTTAGTAAGACCCTGGTTAATCGTAATTCTTGTCTTGTCGTCAATTTTTTTATTCGGTTCTCTGTGCTCAAGAAAGACAATGTACTCACTTGCACTCGCTGCTGTATTATTTACGTCATACTTGCGTTTATAGTTGGGAGCCCTGAATGTTTCGTAGTCATCATCACCGTCATCATCGCTGTCGGTGCCGGAGCTGGAGGAGCTGGGGAGTATTTTGTCTGGCGGAACTTCGCCCAATTTCCGTTTCTTCTTAGCCATCGTTTATTCGCCACTCACGAGAGCTGAAAAATGTAGTCTTCGTCAAGTAGAGACAGTAGAAAACAATTTTCAAAAAATTTTTTTGAAAAAGAGCGCCTTCCCTTTTCGAGGTTCCCGCCTTTTTTTTTTCCCCTTATGGATAGTTTTTTTCCAATCATCCTGTCAAAATGCAGTTTTTTTTTGCATTTTGCAAAAAACCTAGCCAATCAGACTAAAGAAAGGTTCAATTTTTTAATTAAACTAGGTTTTTTGCAAAAAAAAAACTGCTTTTGACAGGATGATTGGAAAAAAAATTATCTATATTATGTACCTATATCCAATTATTCACTTATTTAAAAATACTACTTTTTGTCAGGATGATTAAAAAAAAATTATTCCTATTATCTAATTATCCGAGTTTTCGCAAAATCCCTAGTTTATTTCGCAAAAAACCTAATAGGTACAGTGGCGGTCTAGGTCGCCGTAACACTTTCTTATTGCAAAATAGCTCTTTTTCTTTGGCAATACACCATTAGTCATAGTTCCATGACCAAACCATACGTAGGAAGCGCAGAGCGTTCTACTGTGTCTATGGAGATAACAACTAGTAGGTACCTACTACAGTCTACAGTACCTAGGTCCTACTCTCAGAGTAAGGAAACCGCCGCTACGCTACAACAGTACTACGTACAGTGGCGGACACGGTCGGCGTAACACTTCCGGTTTTTCTGTATTGCAAAATAGCTCTTGTTCTTTGTTAATACAGTCTAGGCCTGACGAAACCATAGACAAATCTGTTACGGCCTCCTAGTCCTTGACTGTACTACTAAATTTAATATTGATTGAATGATTGAAGAGTTGTTGTTTGCTGGTTTGATGTTGATGCAGATAAGGTTGGTTGTTTTGTCTGTGTTGTCAGCGTTGTCAGTCAATTAAGTGGTACCTTACCCAGGTACGTAGTTTTGAAAATCTTCTGCTTCTGCACAAAATTATCAATTTATTGAAAAAAATGGATACTCCTGCAGCACAGGAAGATAAAGAGACGAGGCAAATGCTGGAGGACTTCACTCTTAATTTAGCACGAGGTAAACATCGTGTCGAAATTGTTCACATTAAAGATCCACATAATTTTTACGTGCGTCCCTTAATTTTAAGGAAGTATGAACAAAAAGTAAACAAGCATGCTAGTCATGTGGATTTGGCAGACCTGAAACTACATGCACAAGTTGTTTACAAATCCAAGTTGAAAGGACATAAAATCAGAGGAGAGATTCAGCTTATTCAGCATGCTGAGCAAGAACCACCACTCTGTACAATGTTTGCTATGGATTATGGGTTTACAGAAAATTCTGTTTCCAAGCAAGATATTTACAAACTTGATCCGAATGTAAATATACCCCCTTTAGTAGTTTCATGTGGTCTTAGCGAAGCTTTGCCACGTAAACAAAATCAAACCACATGGGATGAAAAAGCTATAGATGCATTTAAATACTATGTTGGTGATGACATAGCAATGATGAATGTTGTGGGGAAAAAAGATGGCAAATACCTTGTGGAACTAGAAAATAAATATTTCCGAGATATTGCTGATATCCTGGCAATGACAGAGTACTCTGTATTGGGCATTGGTGTAAATACAGTGAATCGTCTCTGCTTCAAAAAAACAACAAAACAAATGTTTGCATATAAAAATTTGGAAGAGGACCAAGAGATTCATGTCAGAGTTCTATCGGGCAAGTCGCTCAAAAGTTTCTTTGTTGCTGGAGTAGAGGACTATAAAAATTACCTTGATGAAAGCATACGATTTACTTATTTTTCAAAACAATGTAATTATATAAAAGAGAGTGGTCTCAAACCAGGCAACCCAGTTGGTGTTTATTCAGATCATGATTATAAGTATTTTAGAGGCATTATTCAAAAAGTTCTTAGTCTTGACAAAATGATTGTGTCCCTTATTGATACAGGTGCAACAAAAGAGGTTTCAGTAAATAAAGTAAAGGAGATGTCAGAAAAGTTCTTCACAACACCTGCAGTGGCTATTTACTGTGCTGCAGTAAAAGACCAAATTAATGATCATCACTTTGAAAAATTGCTAAGACCTGGAGCAGAGTTTTATATAACTGTAAAGAAATTGGGGTTAAAACATGAAATTCCTAACAAAGTCAAGATTTCAAATGCTGAAAAGTTTCAGTAGAATCTATATATATATATAAAACATTTCAATTTTTTATTTTGTGTATTTGTAAAGCAACAAAATTTAGAATACAATTTAAGTTGAATGGTCAATGGACGCATAGGTATTGACGGTAGTGGTCATCTCCTCTCTTGTATTTACTTTGTGGTATTGACTTAAATTAATTAATGTATGAAGTTTATGTGTAGGTATTGATGTGGTGTAGTATTCGTTATCAAAAATATATTTTCATACATTTTATTAAATAAACATCACAAAAATATTTACACCACATTTTAATGGTTTAGGAATTAATTGTTACTCCTGCTCAATAAGGGGTGGTTTAGAGAGATCGATTTTTGCCGTGCGGCTAGTGGCTTAACAAATTGCTTAAGTTTACAGTTGATTATGATTAGATGAATTATGTTACCCGTTTTTGACCTTTAAATTACCTATTTTAAACAAATATTATGAATTATAAATTAGTTAATAAGTACCTAGGTAATACTACTTAAGTGAAAAGTGTAAGCTGTGTTGTGTCTCTATATCCAGCGGGAACATTGTATTTTGCAAATATTTTTATAAAAAAATGTTCCTCTAATTTTTTCTATTGAATAGTAATAAAGATATAGTTTGTTCAATGTTATTTGCTGATATAATTATTTTGCTGTTTATTGAAACCTATAGCCAGTTGGAAACTTTTTTATTTTAATAAACATAGAGTTTAAGTTCTATTTGAAACATAAGAGTTAAATAATTAGTGCTACAAGCTAAGCACATAATATACAAAAGTATATTAGTTTCTATTCATATAATATAGGTGAAAATTTTGTTTGATTTGAGAAATCAATCTTACCCAGGAGGATTTTTTTGATTATTATAAAACGAATTGTTTGGAAAACTGTCTAAATAATTACTGATATGCAAACTATGCATATGTCGTAGTAAGATTTGATAATTATAGGTTTTTTTGCAAAAAAAACGTGGGATTTTGCGAAAACCCGGATAATTTGATATTAACATTACTTTTTTTTAATCATCCTGACATAAAGCAGTTTTTTTTTGCAAAAAACATAGTTTAATTGAAAAAAATTGAAACCTGCCCTAACTCTGATTGGCTAGATTATTGCTTGCTGGTAAACTCTTATTCTGATTGGTTCTCTGTAGCGTCAAAGGATATTTTAACGAACCAATCAGAATAAGAGTTTACCAGCAAGCAATAATCTAGCCAATCACAGTAAAGGAAGGTTTTAAAGTTTTCAACAATAGGTACTAGGTTTTTTTGCAAAAAAACTGCGTTATGTCAGGATGATTGAAAAAAAAGTAATGCATAAGTCTATCAAATTATCCGTGTTTTCGCAAAATCCCTAGTTTTTTTTTTGCAAAAAAGCTAATTATCAAATCTTACTACGACACATATATCATAGAAAACAACTATAGTTTCCATTCATCCTAACCATTTAAAGTAAATCTAAGGCGGTTATCACATTGTCACGCAAAACGCAGCGTGGCGCGTGAATGCGTTTTCTAACGTTGATTGTAAGTACCTCCATTTGTATAGAAACACGCGCAGTCCAACACACAGAAAATGCATCCACGTGCGCGCGCGTAGGTGCGTCGAAACGCAACATGCAGCGTGGTTCGTGGCAATGTGATAACCGCCTAAAGTTTTCGCTAGTAAAGTTTATTTAAATTGATTAGTCAATATTTTTGTGCGTAGAATACATTGCACTAATTTTTTAGATAGTTTTCAAAACGATTCGTTTATAATGTTTATAATCAAACTAGTCGACCCGGCGAACTTCGTACCACCTTACCTATCTAAAATACATGAGCAACAACCACGTTGCTCATGTATTTTAGATACAAACCTTCCTCTTGAATCACTCTATCTATTAAATAAAACTGCATAAAAATCCGTGACATAGTTTTAAAGATTAAAGCATACATAGGGACAGACGCTGGAAGCGACTTTGTTTTATACTATGTATTGAAAAGCTAACGCTGTGTTATGAGGCTACTTTTTTTTTTTAAATACATTATGTTCCCGCTGGATATAGGACACACAGCAGTGTTGCGTCATTAGATTGATCTCAGATCATTAAATTATAATGTTATTCGCACAGAACAAGAAGGCATCACGGCCGCTTTTGCAATATTGCTTTGCGTCCGCTTTACATTTTTTTATACATATTGACTTTGACACTCTTTACTCTATAGGACTAAAAGCAATGTTGCAAAGCGGCCGTAATAGGCCCTCAGGCCACCGTCACTCCATGTATAAGCCGCGCAGATAAAGAACAGGGACTCTAGTCTCTTAAACTTACGATTATACTTCTATTCTATTATTATTCTACTATTACTCTACTACGATTGTGTCAAAAATTAGTCTTGTAACTTTGATCGATCATTATAGTAAAGCAATAGAAAATGAATAGCAAGCTATAGAATAATGTGGGATTTTTTTATCTAAATAGTGAATCCTGTTTTATTAGACGAAATTGGTACGGGCGTAGTGCAACTGTCACTTAATATCAATCAATATTGACATATATAAAATTAGTCGAACTTAATCATAACATTATCTTATTATGGAGCAGACTACCCTTTTTGGTCAATTCCAATCTGTTGCGATACTACTGCTAATAGTTATAGCAAAATTGATTACGAGACTACCAAATGTGTATTTTCTTGCGATTAACGTACTGTTTCTACTCTACTTTTATTCGATAGTTACGTTTTGCGCTATGAGACTACGGGCCCAGATTTCAAAATGGCGGACTTTTTTTTTTCGTAATGTATGGTTGGCAAAAAAACATTGATTAATATTTCTTCTACCGACTCATTGAAATAAATAATTCTTTTTTATTATTATTATTCATGAATGATATAATAGTAAGTATTTACAAATAATATCATTATATAATAAATTATAAGCAAGGGCAAATAAAACATTGTTCTTTTTTTTTCTCTATTAGTTTTGATTTGAAAACATTAACAAGATAAAATTATGTTAAAAAATGCTTTGTTGCCACGTAATACAAGGAATAAATAATAAAATAATGGCATGGCTAAATGTGTTCTGCGTTAATTTTTTTTTTGCAGCGTGTACTTCACTGTGTGAGCGAGATAGCATGCGTATCGACGCCATATTTAAATCTGTTCTTTATCTGCGCAGGTCTTGCGCGCTGTAATTACAAGCGAAGCTCAAGCACGTAGTTCATTTTAATCACATTTTAATCGTTCTGCGGTGGTAGCATGACGGACAATTTGTCCAATTTGTCGTATCTATCTGTCACTTTTGTCGATCATCCCATACCATTTTCCCGCATTTAAATGTCAAAAGCGATTAAGAGTGACAGTTTCGACAAATGGTCCGTCATTTTCGTACGCTTACCTACTTACGATGCCATCTGGCACTGATTTGTAAAAATGTATGTAGGTAATAAAAAAGAATTGTAAGATTTCTAAATAGATAAAATCTAATTTTGACACATAAAAGTGTTATTTCTTAAACATTTAAACATA
The DNA here is from genome assembly GCA_951802225.1 of Euspilapteryx auroguttella. Classification (NCBI taxonomy): domain Eukaryota; kingdom Metazoa; phylum Arthropoda; class Insecta; order Lepidoptera; family Gracillariidae; genus Euspilapteryx; species Euspilapteryx auroguttella. The sequence goes on along the minus strand of OX637641.1, from coordinate 4,190,758 downwards.
AACATTATCTCACCTAACCCTTCGGGGTATAAAAAATTACCCCGAAGGGGTTTAAATTAATAAGACCCCAGGCTGCATTTAGGGGCACGCGGGGCGTTGCGTCCACTGCGGCGGTGTCATGCTGCGATTAAATCAAATGTATGTATACCGATGTATAAGACCGTTTAGGGAGACGCGTTGGCACAGTCAATGCGGGCGGATCGTCGACTAGGTATACTTATCACACAGTGAGATGGGATACGCTACGATCACATGCTAAAATGATTTTCATTCATCCTTATTTTCACAGTCAACGGCAATAACTGATTCCTGACTCAGAGATAATATTAATAATAGGGTCCGTTTTATACTTTGAACCCCAAAGAAACAATTTTGAATACTTTTAAAATATATACTTGCTCGTAACATCCAACTCAGTTTATGACCAGGCGCGCATTAGCGGCCGGGTCGCGGCGGCCAGCGAAATATATGGGGCCTCTAGCCGCGTGCGTGCGGCCAGGTGCGCGCAATTATATAAGTACCTATATCTCGCTAGCCGCTGCCTGACCCTGGCCGCCGCGGCCCGGCCGCTAGCCGCTAGTGCGCGCCTGGTCTAACGGTAGAATGAGAGGGTTTTCAATTTTACATCACAGAAAAAAGTAATCACGTTTTATCAAGCCGCTATCAGATGGCGATAGCAAAAATCTACAGGAGAATTTGAGATGAATCATTTAAACTGAGCATTTAAAGCTCAAAATAAAACTGGAACTTGTCATGCGCCAGTCAAACACTTTTTGAAGTTAATTTGAACTGATTTGAATTGTGTCTTAAATTAATTATGTCTATTACGCCATATAACGCCATCTACGGGCGTATTACAAAACTATTTTTTTAAAATGACACTTTGAAAACCCCTCATAAGCCTTAACCGTTAACTCAGAAAATAAATTTCATATTTAAGTTTTAAAAAGTATTTAGGTCTGAGTTATTTACACCTTTTTTGAAACAGTATCAAAAGGTTTCCATTTCTCTGCAAATTCAATGACCTTTTTCCTCTGCTGATCATGGTACTCTCGCTTGGGATTCTTCCAAAGGCTGTGGTCGAGGTCCAGCATCCCACCTATTATTTCCTGAAAATAATAATTTGCACGTTAGGTTAGTAGTAAGAAATATAATACTGTTTGTTGCCTAAAGTGGCCACTTTTAATTGTTCGATCTCTTTCCTGAAAGCTACACAATAGTGCCTTAAAAAATTCAAAGCATGATTATCTAGTGGATCAGGCTGACATGTTTAATTTTGGCCATGCGGTTTAGTAGAACTTTTTTCGAGATAGTTTAAACACATAACATTGATAATACATTGGTAAAGATTAATATTTGCATACCTGGCCTAGTGGCAGAATAGTGTAAGGATTTTTTTGTAATTTTAACACCATTTTATTGTACTCAGTACTGAAGCAAATATATATAAATTGAATTGAATTGATAAAAATGACAAATATTAACATTGCGTTTGCGCGCGATAAATTTAATTTTTAAAACAAACCTCAGCAAACATTTTAGGAAATAGACGCTGGTCTTCAATAACATGGGCAAAGCCTGGATCCATACCAAAGTCTACCCAAAAGTATGGCAGACCCTTCGGTACACCTTTACGTATATTTTTTCCTTTCAGTTCAATGACTTTCTTGTTCATTGCCCACTCTGATTCACATTCCAGTAAAGCTTTCTTGAAGTAAATAGCTGCCGTATCACCAATGTCTCGTGGCAGGGGCACACAGTTGATAACCATGTGTGGAAATTTGTGCATCCTGGTGGCCAGTTCAAAGAAAACAATGTCCATGTCCATTGAATTAAAGTATTTTGTCAAAGCCTTTCTGTAGTCCTGAAATTAAATGAAAATTTATAAATATAAATTTATTAAAATAAAAAATAAATTCATGAAAAGTCACTTGCAATAAAAAAAAACTATTAGGTACCATGCTCAATGTACTTTTTTCATTGCATGCAACTGTATTGTACATAATTGAATAAGACTAGTCTTATTTTAACAACTTACAAGTACTTCTTCCCAGACATCTTCATCTAAAGATGTAGCGCAGCCTGCATGGAACATAGTTGAAATTTGACAGTGACCATTCACAAGAGACCTCCGCGATGGCAATGACAGATAAACCTTTTCTCCTCGGCTGACAATGAGATGCTTCAACATGTTGTTTGAGTCCAAACAATATTCACATCCGTCCAGGGATTTTTCCAACCTTGCATGCTGCTTAATCGCCTTTTGTTTCTCTCGTTCATCTAATTTGGCAGCATTTTTGTTTTTAGAGATTTCATCAGCAAATATATCTTCAAGATCGTCATTTGGATTTTTATGTTTTGATATAATGTTTGCAAACTCAGCATCATCATCTTGGTTAGTACCATACTTTTCTTGTTGAAACTAAAATAAAAAAATAAGAATAGGTCAAAATAAAAAGTGTATTGTCTACTTACTACATAATATTAATTTCGAATGTGTTTACATTGAACTTACCATTTGTGATAAATTATATTTATCATCATCTCCAAAGTACTTTTGCCGCTGTCCTGAAACATGTGTTTCAGCTTTTCGTTTACCACCTTTACTTCTTGGATCGCCTTGTGATGACTTTGTAAGTGGTCTAGCATTGCCAAAACTATTTGTTGTAGTAAGCATAATCCCGTCATCCTCATTTTTGCCAGCATTTGGATTTTGTTTTCTGTACTCTCTGGCTTCCTCAAGCTTTGTTTTTAACTCATTTACCAATTTTAAATCACCCATTATTTCTGCTTTTACAATTTTGGCACCAAGTTTATTCATTTTTTCATCACTAAGGTATTTGTCTGATTTGTTTATTTGCTTGTTTTCAGGTTTAAGCTTTTCTTTATTAGAACTTGTATCTTCATCATAATTTACTTTAAAACTTCCAAAGCTACTCTGACCTGCAGTAAAATCTTGAGTTTTACTAGATTTCCTCCAATTACTGCCTCCTTCCCTGTCACACCTAGAAGAACTAGTTTTTCTTGAATCATGATCATGTCTAGATGAGTTACGTTGTCCACTGGTATCATAATCTCTATGTCTGCTGGAGCTAGCAGACCTTGATGAGTAATAATCATCTTCTTGTGATGGCTTTTTAAATGTTCGTGATTTGCGAAATTCTTCTGATGTTTGAGGTACACCTGTTCCACCATTTTTCCAGTATGGATTTAATTCTCTACTACTTTGAGCTGGATTGTATGAATCAATTTGTTGTTTATCTGACTTTTTATCAGATTTTGGTTTAATATCTTCTTTTGTATATGTTTTCAGCATACCAGTCATTGACATCCACTCGTCATGGGTTGTACTAGTTTTAGTATTACATTTTATTTCTTTTTCAACCCACTGATCCTCATCAGAATTTGAACTTAAAGACTGCAAGTAAATCATTATTTTAACAAGGCAGTCCATGTAATAGAAGATAACTAAGTGGTAAAATAATAAGTAATAATAATATTTATTTATTTCAGGCAATTTTACATGTAAAAAAACATTGGTTTTTACTGGTGAATAAAAGTAAAAAAATTATTTAATTGATGGATATCATTATCCACTACACAACGACTGCTCCGTAGCTCAGTTGGCAGTGATGTGGACTGAGTAAGCGTGATCACCCGGGTTCGATTCCTGGGCGGGGCGAATATTGATATGATGAATATCGATGTTTGTTTCCGGTCTGGGTGTGATGTTCGTCTCTGTGTGTGTTTCGGGCGCCCTAGTTAGGGGCTCTGAGTGTGATGTGTTATTATTATTATTATCATCAAGAGCTAGTGTTAAGCAAGTGAGTTTGTGATTAGCAATACAGCTTTCCTACTAGGTACCTACCTATATTGTTCTTGCAGAGCTCCTTGATTTTAGGCCTGATTGCCCTGATAGGTGTAAAGTGTAAACGCTCAGTTCAGCTACACTACATAATTATGTTATTTGGCAGGGCCAGTCCCCAAGAGCTAACACTTACCAAATTGACCGAGAGTAAGTCATATTGAGATTCATGAGTGATCTGCCACTTATTGCGAAGTATTAATAATATAATAGGTTAGCTTAGTACTTACGCTACTATACTTCTTTTTTCTAGATTTATCAGAATACTTGTCATCTTTTTGCAGTTTCATAATTTTAGAGGAACTCATAGGTAATAGCTAGGTAATGATATTACAATTTAAATAAATGATAAACACTACACCCTGAGACTACACCAGACAGCATCAGCAATCAGCATTATAGATCACAATCACAGACCAGACCAACTAGAGATACTAATCAAATCACAATCATAGAAAAATTTTACTCTCTATCACAATGGGTTGTTTTGGGCAGAGAGAAGGTAAATCATTTGTTTTGGGAGCGGGTAGGTAGACTTGGGTAAGTAATGCGAGTAATGTCACTTGGGTGATGCAACTTGTAGCGATGAGTTACTCCCTCGTGAGGGGGCTCGTGAGGAGTGAGGCGTCGTGAGGAGTGAGGCGTCGTGAGGAGTGAAAAGGCGTGAGGAATGAGGAGGAGTGAGGCGTCGTGAAGCGTGAGGCGTCGTGAGGCCTGAGGATTGTGTTTCAACTACAAGTAAACGAAACGAACCCCAATAAATGTGGACTAAGTGAGGTGAATGAGGAAGGTATAGCCTTGTTCAAGAGTTATTTATTATTTTAAATTTTTCATTGGAACAAGGGCTATTATTGTTTAGCAAACAGAAAAACGTAAATGTTTTGGAAATTTACTATTAAGATAGAATAATAAATAGGTAGGTACCGATACCAATTCATATAGTATTTAGATTTAGTTATTATAAAAAATAAAACTAAAGCGTGCTTTTATTATTTATATTTATTCTTATTATATAGCTTACCTACATGTAAGCTGCCTAATAGTATCATGATGACTTTTTGTCGGTAAGAATATGACCAGCCTTCGAGAACACCCCACAGCAGGACAGGCAGAGTGCTACCTAGCACATGAATTTAATTTTATTTTAATTTCAATTATTTATTGGATAGCTTAGGTATTGCATTGCATGGTGTTGTAAGTAATTTTTCAATTTAATAATTATTCTGTATTCTATTTAAACTAAGTAATCCTTAACAAATATCTAAATCTACATGCAATATCAATTTGTAAGTTTTAATTTAAATCTGTAAACTATATTTTATAGTAAAAAAAATATTATTATATTGCATTTATATACCTAGTGAATGTCTACAGAAAGCAAAAATAAGGGGCTGCGGGAAGGTGAGGACCTCATTTAGCCAAACGAGGTCCTCACGAGTCCTCAATTTAAATTAATGAGCCCATCTCTAGCAACATCCTCATCACTCATCATCATTACATTGTAATATGCCGGAACAGGGTGGCGGCGTCTCACTCGCTAGCCGCGTGCCGCGCTCAGGTGCCGCGTATCACTTGCTCGCTCACTCTCGCGTCAAGCGTTATGTTTTAAACCTTCACACGCTTACCGATTTATTCCGTGCATCGTGTAGTTGCAAATTAGAAGTTGAATTTAAACAAAAAAAAAACCATTAGTTTTGTTTCTCTTTTAGTAAGTATTTTATAGTTTTTTTACGCAAGACGATAATTTTCGTCACCTTTGATGATTCGAAAAAATATCGCATTACCTCTCAGAGTAAGGAAACCGCCGCTACATTACCTATAGGTACTAGGTACCCTAATTAGTGCGTCACGTTGATACAACACAAACATTAATTTTGTGTAATTATAAGGGTGATATTACTGAAATTGCAAAGTAATGTTTGTTTAGCGTTTTGAAGTTACAGAACATATTACGCGCACTAACGATATCACTTTGTTGCATGTAATGATAAAAGATCGAGTGATGTTTAGGGTGATGTATGATGTTATAAAGTAATATCACTTCAAAGGAAGTAATACATGGAACTATGGTCCTTATTCTGAGAGGTAATTTATACGCGTTGCATTGCATCACTTCGTCGGGTACCGCTTTGCGCATGTCTAGAGCGGGTCAGAGAGAAGGTAAATCACTAAGTTATGGGGTGTTGTGATTGTGAGTGATAATGATTTACCTTCTCTCTTGTCAGAGAAGGAAAGCTTCGCAACTTCGCAGGTAGGTAACGTAGCTGGTGGAAAACATTTACCTTCTCTCTGGTGGAAAATCTCAAACCTCCCTCAAACCTAGCGGCGGTTTCCTTACTCTGAGCTCAAACCAAACCAAAGAAAGAAAACAGCAGAGAGAAGGTACCTACCTAAATCACTTCCTGGTTATGATAAAGCGCGAACAGTCCCCCCGGTGCCACCACTGCAATTGCCCCGAGGATACGGCCCAGCACACCCTAGAGGTGTGCCCAGCCTGGGTGGCTGAACGTGCAGTCCTCCAGACCGCCATCGGGACGCACCTCTTCCTGCCGGCTGTGGTGCGAGCCATGGTCGGCAGCAGAGAGGCTTGGACGGCGGCTGTCTCCTTCTGCGAAGCAGTCATGCTCGCCAAGGAGACGGCCGAACGAGAGAGAGAGGCGGTGAAACCGGCCAGACGGCGAGAACGTCGCTAAGGCGGCGCGGCGCGAGCCGTACGCCCTGCAGTACTAAGAATAGGACTGAGGTATCCCCTGCCTGTCGTAAGAGGCGACTAAGAGGGGACCCCAGGGTCCTTGGGTGCACGAGGCGGGGGCCTCGTGTAGTCCTGATCTATTCTGATATATGAATGATATACCAATTTATTGTGAATCCAAATTAAAAATTTAAATAACACCATAGCTTCCATTGTATAATGTTGTTATGTTATCATAATAAACAGGTTAAAAGTAAGTGAGTGGTGGGTAGGAATTATTGCATGATATTGTTTATTATTTACTTATAAGATTGTAAAGGCGCATACATTCGCCGACAGACTGCCTTAGCAGTTTGGCGAATTATCAAAAAACTGTAAAATATATTTACTTCGAATAAATTACTTAATAAAAAATAAAAAAAAGTCATATAGGTAACGGCCCCGAGAAGGACGGTGGAACGCGGTGTCCCGATTCCGCCGTCGAGCGTAGAAAGAGCCATCCGCGCTGGGGGGGGACTACCACCACTTGCCCCCCCGTGAAGAGGCTAAACAGCCAATGCTGGAGGGGGTCGCGGAGTTGAACATAACGATCGAAAGATCACCCCTTGCTAACAGCCGAGATGGACACCGGCGGGGTTTTAGTGGGTGCGAACCCCACATAACCCTGCGACTCCTCCCGGGGTCGCAGGGTACTCGTTAGGAGTTTCCCCGCCTAAAAAAAAAAGGTACCTAAATCACTAACCTACGTTTGAAAACAGCTAAAACCAAACCATGAGGTGATGTTCGATGTAGGGATGCTCGATGATCATCGATGTTAGTAGCCAAAACATCGATGGTTTAACATTTATGTCGAACATATAGAGCGTCATCTACAAAAAGTTTTCCGTGTACAACCCCATTTCTTAAAGCAACGAAACACGAAAAAAATCATTTGATAAACTTACCCCTTACCAAGATCAGTAAAAAAAACATCGATGCTACCTGACATCAATGTTTTGGTTCGAACAGCGATGTTGACATGATGTGATGTTGAGCTATCGGTGGCAACATCAATGTTAACATCGAGCATCCTTATCTGGCAGGCAGTGTTGCCAAATCTTATCGTATTTTTACAAAGACAAAGGTATAGAACGCTGCGCGTATTTTTAATGTTTTAACTTTAACTTTTAACCTCTCATTCACAGATTATATTTTTTAATTTTTCTATTTCATGAAATATTGTTTTAGAATCTGTGCATATCGCTGGTTTCGGAACTTTTGTCTATGATGGTCTTTAGTCCATGGGTTTCTGCATTCCTCCTTCAATCAACTTCCTGCCCTTCCCCTGCCCCGCCCCCGCCTTAGTTGGTTTTTTGGTTGGTTTGGTTGTTTGTTGGTTGTTTGTTGCTTGCTTTAAAATTCGATTTTAGTAGATTCTCTCGCTAGAATACTGTGTTCCTAGTGCATCGAATATTTCGCAATTTTGCAACGGATCGCTTTAGAATTTCTTACGGTTTTTAATTTGTGTATCTCTTAATTTAATTTATGGTTAAAAAATGTAAGGCAACTAACAGCATTCCTAGGACCTTCGTGTAATTAGATTTGGTGACCGAAGTCATGTTCGTAAGGAATTTTACGGAGTACGCATTTGTTGTCGATTAGGTATTCAAGTTGTGTTTGGCATTGTGCTCCGAATTCCTGATACTTGAGGAGTCATGTGAGTATTTTATTGCCTATTGTTGTAGGTACTTATTTAAAAATATGCGTAGAAAGTCAAATGTAAACTACTGGAACATTGTCTAAGAACAACATACAAAATTATGTGTTAACCTATGCAGTGGCCAGGCAGTATGTTTACCAAGAAGAAGAAGAAGCCTCTGATTTCACCACCAAGCAATTTTGAACACCGAGTGCACACTGGGTTTGACAAGCGCGAAGGGAAATTTGTTGGTCTGCCGCTGCAGTGGGCCTCGCTTGTTGGTAACAATCAAGTAAGTCAATTCTAGTTAATATGAATTAATTCCACTACCTACTACTTGAAAGAAGTGGGAACTAAGATGTGACTTTTATTTATAACATAGCCATGCAAAGCATTACAACTTTTGTTTTTATTGTGCATTTTTACTCCAGGCTAGATGAACAAAAGGGTTTGTGCTTTGCATAAGCATATTACACCTACACACTCAGTTCCACAGTAACCAAGTCCCCATTTAACCAAGTGCAAAAAGAAATTCAAACGCACAAGTTTTACCCCATGGTATTTTTGAAGCAGTTCCATGTTATCCTAGGAATAAAGTTGATAATTTTGGCATCATATGAATGTTCTCTATACTATAAACTTACAACTATCTTAATGTGCTAGAAATGCAGGTACTCAAAGCTATGTACAAAAACTTTTATTTTTTAGTTAGAATATGGATCCCAATAATTATATATTCTCATGTCTTTTTTTAACCATATTCTTAAAATGGGCTTTACTTCTTAACTTATTGCAATGCCATAAAATCAAGCTCATGCAAGTGCTAATTTTGCTTTTGTCTAACATGTTATTCTACTGTTGATCAATATTTTTTTTAAATTACAGATTCTAAAATCAACAAATCGACCTGTGCCACTTGTTGATCCGTCGGAAATAACGCCTACAGAGATCCTAGACTTGAAAACGATAGTATGTGGGGACCACAGAAGCGTGCCCGTGTCGTCGGTGGCGCGGCCGCTGTCGTCCTCGAGCATTGTCCCGCCGCCGCAACCTGTGCAGAACGGCGTCACATTGCCGAAAACATCGAATGTGGCACGGTCTAACTCGCTGCGTAGCTCTAGCCCTCCGAAGGTCAGAAGAGAGTTGCGCAATCAGGCCAATGTACCGCCGGCTGTGCCCGAGGAAGGGCCGCCCGTGCCGCCTGCCCCGCAACAATACCCAAGTCTGAGGCGCGGGGAACAAAACAACTTTGCTAACAAACAGATGTCCGAATCCCCATTTGAGTGGTCGCAGCGCACGCACGAGGCTACCATCAGGCAGTTGGGAGAAACAAATGAGAATCAGCACAGTACAATAACCTATCAGAACATACAGAATGCTAACATGCCGTACCACCAGCACAACCATCCGCCTCAGCCTCACAGTTCAAACGGGAATAATGTTCATTTAGGTCAGTTTCGCTGCCAGCTTTATTTACAAAGATGGCAAATGGTTTTAGTATTTATAATGTTGTATTGTTGGTAGGTAATGAGGTGCAAGGGTCGTTCGGCGCGGCGGCGGCGGGGCTCCGGCCGGGGTCTGCAAGCGGGGGGAGCGGCGTGCTGCCGCTGGGCGCCTCCAAACACGAGCTGCGGCTCACTCACGAACAGTTCCGAGCTGCCTTACGACTAGTGGTAAGATTATGTTACTGCATAGCTGGATGCGGAACACCTTTAGTTTATATAGTTCGTTTGCTCTTCGAGATAATCGAAAGGCATTTTATGTAGCCCTATTACTGTTTCGGAGCCTTTAAAACTTTCAAAACACCGTCAAAAATTATCTTACAACATGGTAGCACAGACACACTGTGGGTGTACAGTTTGTGAAATTACTGACGTATCGTATTTAAGTCTTCACCGAGACGGGAAGTAAGAGGAGACGGAGAAATCTTGCAATATATCTTGAGGAATGTAAAGTGTAGTCTTTACAAATTGCCCTAGTAAATATCTTGCAAATAATTTTCTGCATTCCAAACATGCGCCATTCCAGCCGTGTTAAAGTAACGGGCCTAAAGACATGGCCAAACCATTTTATTTGTGTCACTGTGGTTAGCAAATTATTACTTGGTCTGTAATATATTTTTTGATGTGATAAAGTTTTATAAACCGACGAGCTGTCCCGGCTTACTTCGTTACGCCATGGAATATAAGATACGACTAAAGACTTGGCTCTATAGACTATGTTCTTTTGACTGCCCAGAATGGGCGAATAAAAAAACAAACAACAACATCAAACCACCTGTCAAAATATGTAAACAACGGAAAAATATTGCACATTGGGTTACATTATAAATTTGAGTTTAAGTAAGGATCCCTAATTTTTTTGAAAATCTAATATAGCCTATGGCACTCAGGGATAGTGTAGATTCCTACCAGTGAAATATTTTTTTAAATAGATTCAGTATTTCCGGAGCCTATTCGTTACAAACAAACAAATCTTTCCTCTTTATAATATTGGTATAGATAAACACCGACTGCACACACGAAAAAGTGTCATGGTCCACTTAGCTCAGGTTCAGCGTGCAAGCGAGAAATAGGCACGATCGGCCCAGGCCAGGCGGTGGTTTGTGACTTATATAACTGCCTTCTCGCGTGACGCCAGAGTTGACAATTGAATAGTTTTGTCAATCAATGTTTCTTTAAATCGAATTAACAATAAACATTTTTGAATTATTTTAAAGCAATACCATAATATTCGTACAGGTAAGCGAAGGCGACCCGCGCACGATGTTGACCGGGTTCACGCGCATCGGCAAAGGAAGCACGGGCGTGGTTTGTGCGGCAACTGACACGCGCTCGCGCCGCCGCGTCGCCGTCAAAATGATGCATCTACTGACGCAGCAGAGAAGAGAGTTGCTGTTCAACGAAGTTGTAAGTTTACCTCCTTTCATTTCCTTCGTGGGATGCTTGGAAGCAGTATGGATTTCCTGGAAAAAATAAATGAAGTCCTAGTACACTAATTCTTTCGCTAGCGGCAGTATACAAGGGCCAAAGTATATTATAATTGAGTATGTCTTATGTATCTAAGGATCTATCTAGCTTACTCCGTGGTTCTGTGAGTAGTGCAGACTGACTCCGGAAGTCCGGGTTAGCTTTCCGGAAAGGTTGAATATTGTTGTGATGAGAATATATCGATGTTCGTTTCAGGCACCATGGTTTTGTGGCAAATGTGAAACATTTTAAAGCTTTTTCTCCATAAATCTTTAGGCGCGAAACGGTGCGATACCACAGATTACTAAATAATACTAGCGCCACTTCAATAAATAATTAATATCTTCTAAACCTTGGCTGAAACAAAGAAATTGTGCCTTTGACTCCCTAGATAATCTTGCTTAGAATTATTTTGGCTCTGTTGTGTAGCTTTTAGGATTATGATGTTAGAAATATTATTTTACGAAACTAAAGTGGTCACTTTAGGCAAGTTTTTTTTTTGAGGCTAGGAACCTGAAAGCTACACGAAGGGCATTAAAAATTCTAAGCAAGATTATCTATGCAGTCAAAGGCGCAAATTATTGATTTTGGCATGGCTTAGAAGATATTAATTTTTTATCAGGAGTGGCGCTAGTTTCACACCGTGTAAGCCCTTAAAGTTGCAATTTATAAAGAAGATGACTCCAGCATGTTGACGAGAATAAGACGCCATTCTAACTTGTTCTTTTCTTTCCACCACTAGGTTATAATGCGCGACTACCCTCACCCGAACATAGTAGAGATGTACGCCTCCCACCTAGTAGGCGACGAACTTTGGGTGGTGATGGAGTACATGGCGGGCGGAGTCCTGACCGACATCGTGACCCGCGCCCGCATGGACCCCGAACAGGTCGCCACTGTCTGCAAACAGTGCCTAAAGGTAAGTAATATTACTGTAAGGCAGTCCCATGTGGTCCCACTGCGCCGGTGAGAGAAGCGACTAACGGCGATTTTCTCAATAAACAAACAATGTATGCACATTCCACGTGACGGAGGAAGATGCATGTATTAATAGTACTACACTTGCTCGTTCATCGCATGTATTAATAGTACTACACGTTTCTCGTTCCTGAGAATAAGAATAAGAAGATAACCTAATAGTCAGAGAGAAGGTATTCACTACGTCTAATGTGTAGTATTAATTAAAGTACAGACGACTCACTTTTTGAACCCGTTTAAAAAAACTAGTTGCGTACACCTACCTACCTATCTTTACCTACAGCGATAATAGCCTAAAGTCCAACTCCTGCAAAACTATTATATAAAAATGAACTGTGCCACACGTGCCACATAAGGATAAACTGTTTCCAAAAATGGCCGTTCTCAGACGTCGCTAAGCCCACTGTTTGTTCTTAAGTGCGGAGTGAGCCATGCTTGCTATGGATAAGGAGGTGGGTAGCATTTCGGTAAAGTACTTGCACGGAATCCACATCGCGGTGGGTTTGCAGTTTAGGTCAGTACGAATTGATTTGGTTCAGTAAAATTTTGTCCTATGTCGCTTCGTATGTCGGATTGAACTTGTCAAAAAAAAAAAAACTATGCTAAATCATTTGCACGTGTCTGCCTTTGGGGTTCATGGTTACAATCATCATGAAACTAAATGAAATCGAAAAGGCAGACAATTAGGGCTCTGCGTTTTCATGGGACGGAGTTGTAAAAATGTAAAAAAAAAAACTATGCTAAATCATTAGCACGTGTCTGCCTTTGGGGTTCATGATTACAATCATCGTAAAAACCACGAAAATCGAAGAGACAGACACTGCCTTTGGGGTTCATGGTTACAATCATCATGAAACTAAATGAAATAGAAAAGGCAGACAATTAGGGCTCTGCGTTTTCATGGGACGGAGTTGTAAAAATGTAAAAAAAAAAACTATGCTAAATCATTATCACGTGTCTGCCTTTGGGGTTCATGATTACAATCATCGTAAAAACCACGAAAATCGAAGAGACAGACACTTAGAGCTCTGCGTTTTCATGGGACGGAGGTGCAAAAATGTAAAAAAAACACTCTACTAAATCATTTGCTCTCGATTCTAATTGTGATCATTCGATTCATTTGGACTCCCTGGATAAAAAAAACCATTTGGAAGACACTTTGCTCGCTGATTTTTAGGTTGTACGACTGTTTGAAATTCACGGAATCAAAGCAATGCGTGTATTTTATCTGATAGATAGGATTCCTTATAGTTTTAATTCCGTCATACGTTTACAGGATTTGGGGTTCATGATTACAATCATCGTAAAAACCACGAAAATCGAAGAGACAGACACTTAGAGCTCTGCGTTTTCATGGGACGGAGGTGCAAAAATGTAAAAAAAACACTCTACTAAATCATTTGCTCTCGATTCTAATTGTGATTACAATCATCGTAAAAACCACGAAAATCGAAGAGACAGACACTTAGAGCTCTGCGTTTTCATGGGACGGAGGTGCAAAAATGTAAAAAAAACACTCTACTAAATCATTTGCTCTCGATTCTAATTGTGATCATTCGATTCATTTGGACTCCCTGGATAAAAAAAACCATTTGGAAGACACTTTGCTCGCTGATTTTTAGGTTGTACGACTGTTTGAAATTCACGGAATCAAAGCAATGCGTGTATTTTATCTGATAGATAGGATTCCTTATAGTTTTAATTCCGTCATACGTTTACAGGATGACTATATAATCATTAGCCCCAGAAGGAGACAATGTGCAAATGATTTAGTATAGTTTTTCATATTTTTACATTTTTGAAACGTTGTCAATTGAAAACGCAGGGCCACCATGTTGGCAGACTATTTTTCCGAGGTCCTATTTATTCTTTTTATTCAAACTATACATGTCTACCTAGCGTGCAAATATATATATATTTTTTAAATCATAAAAATAAATTAAAAAATTAATAACTACAAAAGTCAGAGCCCTAGATGTCTGCCTCTTCGATTTTACGTGTTAACAGGATGGCTGTTATCGTCAGTCCCAGAGGCAGACACGTGCAAATGGTTTTTTTTTTACATTTTTGAAACCTTGTCAATTGAAAACGCAGGGCTACCATGGTGGCAGACGCGGTCCTTGATGTTTGTTAGGGTATTATTATGGCTATTAATAGCGTCTGCCAAGCGTGCTAATATTTTTTTTTTTGTAAATCATAAAAATAAATTCAAAAATTAATAACTACAAAAGTCAGAGCCCTAGATGTCTGCCTCTTCGATTTTACGTGTTAACAGGATGGCTGTTATCGTCAGTCCCAGAGGCAGACACGTGCAAATGATTTAGTAGTTTTTTTTTACATTTTTGAAACCTTGTCAATTGAAAACGCAGGGCTACCATGGTGGCAGACGAGTTCCTTGATGTTTGTTAGGGTATTATTATGGCTATTAATAGCGTCTGCCAAGCGTGCTAATAATTTTTTTTTTGTAAATCATAAAAATAAATTCAAAAATTAATAACTACAAAAGTCAGAGCCCTAGATGTCTGCCTCTTCGATTTTACGTGTTAACAGGATGGCTGTTATCATCAGCCCCAGAGGCAGACACGTGCAAATGATTTAGTAGAGTTTTTTTTTTACATTTTTGAAACCTTGTCAATTGAAAACGCAGGGCTACCATATTGGCAGACGCGGTCCTTGATGTTTGTTAGGGTATTATTATCGCTATTAATAGCGTCTGCCAAGCCTGCTTATTATTTAGAAAATTTGCTCGCTACCTCCTTATCTAATAGTATTTACATGCCTATAAGGGGAATGCTTTTTATTCGGATTTATACTTATAAATATATAAATTTTCGAAATAGGCGCTGGCGTTCCTCCACGGCCAGGGCGTGATACACCGCGACATAAAGACGGACTCTATCTTGCTGACTGCCGATGGGCGTGTCAAGCTGTCAGATTTTGGATTCTGCGCCCAGGTTTCACAGGTACGTCTTATAATATAGATTGACCCTGTTATTCATAAAAAGTTAAAGAGCATATTAGTTATTTGACGTATGTCAATTTAGACTGGATGTCAAGTATTTACCATACAAGAAACTAGAAAAGTAGACCTCTAGTAAAGCAACTTAAAACTACTACCTATATCTTTTTGAATTAATATGGTTAGCCTATTATTTTTAACTGTCTGAGTTATGAAGTTTATTTTTTCTTAAATAGTAGTGTTTCCGTATACAAACACCTCCTCCCGACATCTTCTGAAAGCCTTCTGTTGATATTTTTGAGTTAATTTTCAAAACTTTTAATCATAAAACTTTATGATATGTATGGATTGATATAGCATATTAAAGTACTTATAAGTACATACTAAAAATGTTAATTATTTTTTCTGAAGTAACAATCAGTCTTTATGACTGATTAATTGTTTGATAAACTTTTTAATCAGCGACGTTTCAAAACTATTTACGTGGTATAATTTGTTTGCAGATAACTTACTTTGATGTATCATAATCTCAGAAAGACGTCATATATATATAGGCTTCCACAACTTTGTAACTTTTAACATTTTTATGCTCAATATTTGCAAACTCTTGCTATAGTTTTAGTATACTTGATAAGGCCATGTTAAACTAACACGATAGTAGAAAAGTGAAAGCACTGGTTTAATTTTACTAAAAGTAATGGTTATACTGATTCCAATAATTAATTTCGCAGGAGCTACCAAAGCGCAAATCCCTAGTAGGGACTCCGTACTGGATGTCCCCGGAGGTGATCTCGCGGCTGCCCTACGGGCCAGAAGTCGACGTGTGGTCACTCGGCATTATGCTCGTCGAAATGGTCGACGGTGAACCGCCGTTTTTCAACGAGCCACCTTTACAGGTATGAGCTTTCGTAATTGAGGCCAAGTTAAATTGGTTTCTTTCTATATTGATTTGTTTCTTTATTTATTTGGTAAATATGGTTTCTTGTTTAATGTGGTTTAAAACAGATTTGGTTTGTTGTTTTTAATTTTAACAACTTTATTCAAAACTGCATAAATTCCGAATATTATTATTTGTTTTGTGTAAATTACGTTGTAGAATGTGTTTTTGTGTTGTTACTTTTAAAATGCTAAAAAAACTACCGTATTTTCATTATCGAATCCTAAATTATTTAATTAAATATATATATTTTTTTCATTTTCATTCCATATTGTTTGTTTCGAGTGAAGTTTTTGTTGAATTGGTCCTAAGTGGCTAAGCGAATATAATAATTTTCAAAGCGAATTTGATCAAGCGAATGCATTTTTCAAGACGAGTGGATGGCCGCGTGATAAATAAATTATAATAAAGCTATAAAAACTACTGTGCTCAAATTGCTAAACGCGAACTTCATATTCCCCTTTTCATTGCTTAAACAAATTTTAACAAATCTATGAAAACTAACCTGTATAATGTATATGCCAACATGTAGAACCTTTGCTAAAAATAAATCATTAAAAAAATATATAAAACCTAGCGTATATTCTGCCATGTAAATAACAATCAAGTGTACTTAGGTACCAATAAACTGTGGGAAGGGCTGTGCAATCGATTATGAATATGCAATCATGTATATTTAACTATATCTTGATTTCATTGTTAATGTAAATTGCTGATGCGAATAATTTATAAGCGAATATTATTAAAATATAGTTCCTACTACGTAATTATGTTTGCGTTCAAATATAGCTAATTGCATTCGTGTTTTGTGGTTTAAAGCTTCTAATTCCTAAATTTTTAGCCAACACCAAATGGCTGCTTGCATATCAAAAGCAAATTGAACATTATTTACTAACGCTTATTATTGTATAGCAGAAAATTTTATTAGGCTTTATTTCTGTTATGATGATATCTAACTTTTTGTATGTAGATTATAGCTTACCTTGGTTTTTAGGCGATGCGCCGCATCAGGGACATGCCGCCGCCGCGTCCGCGCAACGCCGCGCGCTGCCCGGCCGATCTTTTAGCGTTCGTTGGTTGGTATTTTACTGTTACTTTAAAACTGTATGATACCTGGCAGTGGCAGCCAGCGAAATACATAATTTGATTGTTATTTACTTACTTCATTTTAAACTTTATGTTCCCACCCACGTAGCAAGTGTAAAAGAAAATACAAATTATTTATTCCCAATATTTAGCTATAAATAGATCAACGTCAAAAACAGTTTATTAATTACTGCTAAAATAAGCAGTAAGAGATGATTAAAAAGATAGGCCAATTAAAAAGCTCAAGGTCACTCAAAGGAAAGGGCCTAACAGACCTACAGTGTTACCGATGTAGCCCAAAATCTATAAACTCCTAAACTGAGTTGCAGGGTAGGCAGGGTACCTAACTCGGATAAGAGATGGTCGCGGGCGCCAAAACTTTCTCTAGTGACGGCCTCGCACCGGAAGACGCGGAGTAGGCAGACCCCCGCAAGGCTATCAAACGACACGGTGAAGGTATTGTTAGTGTCTTAAATTCTCATGTGTTTATAGAATGCGCCCTAGTGCGCGACCCAGCGCTACGTCACTCGGCGTCGCGACTTCTTCAGCACGGCTTTCTTCGGCGCGCCGGCCCGCCCGCCGTGCTCGTGCCGCTGATGAGGCACTCTGCCAGCGCGCAGACCAACGACGAAGACTGAGTAGCAACACTCGAGGTGAGTGTCTTTCCTGTCTCTTCTTCACATTAGTTTAGTTGCGACACTCGGCGGCGCGGCTGATGAAGCACTCTGCCAGCGCGCAGACCAACGACGTCGTTCCTGTTTTTAAGCCATGACGAAAAAACAGAGGTGTGTCATAAGTTTATCGATTGAGGTGAATTGAATAGAGATATTTTACTCAGTGTTTCTCACAAGACAAGCCAACAGATTACATACTAGAGCGATTCCACTCACCATACCCAGAGGTTTTGGGCTGTATGTACGTTGTCCTTCATTCAATCAGTAAAAAATTCCTTTTCAATACGGAAAACATGAGATGAAAATAATTAATTATAAACGAAACAATAGCAATATAACTACGCTCTGCTATCGTTTGTGATTTACACAGATTACTAAATTTGCTATCAATACTATGAGTTCACAATAAAAACAAATCAAGGAAAATAATAGAAAAGGCAAAGTATGGTAAAAAATCTTGAAATAATTAGTTTTTGATTTTATACTGGGCAATAATCAATATAATAATCGATGTTTGTAACTGACTGATTAGGCAACATATATAATAATAATGGTACAATAATGTCATAGCCACAAGAATCGATTTTCTAGACAAGTAAAAAAACGGTTTGCTTCAAATTTCAATGAAACCCTTTGTTCTTTGAACATTTGAAAAAAATATAAACATTTCTTAAAATGTTATTGCTTTTTTTTTCTAGAAATTCTTCAGAAGGTCCAGTGACAACGTGCATTCATCGTAGAAGCAATCATATTATTATAAAGTAAATATTTAAACTTAATTTTGCTCTTCGTTGTGCAATTCATTGTTAATTATTAGAAATATAAGTATAACCACCCATTTCCTAATACATAAAAAAACTATGCAAGAAACGTTTAAAAAAAACCAGCTCTCATAGAAAGGGATATATTTCAATTTATTTTATTTTAAATTTATTGTTTTATTTCGAACATTTGAATGATTTAGTTACTTAAAATTGTTGCTATGTCCATAATTTGATAGCTTTTTACTATTTTTAACTACTACTATAGTGTAAAGTCTTTTTTTATTAATTTCTATAGTATAAATATTATATCTTAAAATAATGACGTATGTACTATCATGTTTGTCCAGTGATCTTAAAATATTCATTCCAAAAAAAATACACAAGCATTCCTCTTCTTATTCTTCCATATAATATTGTGTTCTTAAGAGTATATTTTATATTTTATAATAATAATAATAATATTGTTTAATTATACATTTTTTAAATAGAAAACAAAACATTGCCTACTTTACAAAAAAAATAAAATATTATTTATTTCCTAGTTTTACAAACATTTCTTGATTTTTGAGCCAAATGGGATGCTAAATTTATCATATTATTGTAAAGTTAAATTGTTGTGAAAATAAATGTATTCCCGTCCAATTCATTTGAATCAATATATATAAAACTCTTCCGTTACTGACTGACTGACTGACTGACTGACTGACAGACAACGCAGAGCCGAAACTACTGGGCGTAGCGGGCCGAAATTTTGCATGTAGGTACCTTAGGGAGTCTAGGTGAGCACTAAGAAGGGATTTCCCGAAATTCCCACGGGAACGGGAATAAACGGGATATTTGTGTTTATGACAAATTTACGCGGGAAAAACCGCGGGGCAGCCTCTAGTTTATAATATATGTAAAATGTCACAATCTTAATTTTATACTGTACTAAACGTAAATAGTAAAAACTAGTAGTAAATTTTGTATTTTATATTATTTTTGTTTTTCCGAATTTTCGTGATAATTGTACGTGTAAGGTTTTATCTAACGGATCTTGACGTGACAGGTTTTTAAAGATGCGGACGTGGATTTCATGTATTTTGAATACCTTAGCGCAAACCTAGCGTCCTAGTGGCCGCGCTCTAGCCGGCCACATACTATAGGGCGCGGCCACCAGCTCCGATTAATTTGATTTTAAGGCAACTAATGCTACAGAATTACTACTTTTTAGTACTTAATGGAAAAAATAAGTACTAGAGTACTTTTCGAGTTATTAGAGGTTTTTGGTGGCCGCGTTGGGAAGGATGCTTTGCAACGCGGCCACCTTCAGAATGAGCCAAAATAGCAGCAAATATAAAATTTATGAATTAGAAATAAATCTACGCAAAAACTACTTCGCAATAAACAAACTTTTGTTTCCCTGAATCTTGGAGAAACTAAAAATTAAATAAAACCAAGTTTTACCGCGCGCGGCTTTGAGGTTATTTCCAGGAATCTCGTAAATACGCGTCATATGAAGATGAGAATTCTAACGAGTATACAACAGTATGTCTACTATTTAGTACTTAATGGAAAAAAATACTACTAGTGTACTTTTCGAGTTTTAAGAGTTTTTACAAAGTTAAGGGTAACTCGGCTGTGCATCGTTACCTCCCATCCAAGTTTTGTACGACAGGGTTTTTCGTGTCAGTCACTAAAAACTTGGCTAGCAAAAACCATGTCGTGCAAAATCTGTACTGCAAAAACTTCAACGTATGAGAATATGTTCACGACACAGTCTTTCGTATTACCTACCACTAAAAACTTGGACAGTAAAAACTATGTCCTGCAAAACCTTCCGGAAATAATATAGACAATAGTCCACACAGAACTAGCAAAATAATTGCATCCAATGATCACATTCACCAGCATATTTGCTATACTTACTGAATTTTCTCCATGCTCATTGTCCACCCACATTACAACCACTTGAGCTTCAGCAGCACGAGTGCGTGGTTACGTGACTATAGGGAACTATAGTGGTATTTGTGCACTTTGTCTCGCTGGTTGTTAAAGGTTTAATAAACCCGCCTATTTGAAGGGAGTAGTCTATACCAATATTATAAAGAGGAAAGATTTGTTTGTTTGTTTGTTTGTAACGAATAGGCTCAGGAAATACTGAAACGATTTGAAAAATTCTTTCACTGGTAGGAAGCTACATTAACCCCGGGTGTCATAGGCTTTATTAGATTTTCAAAAAAAATTAGGGATCCTTACCTAAACTCAAATAATGTAACCCAAGGAGAAATATTTTTTCTGTTGTTTACATATTTTGACAGGTGGTTTGTTGTTGTTGTTTGTTTTTTATTCGGCCATTCTGGGCAGTCAAAAAACATAGTCTATAGAGCCAAGTCTTTTGTAGTATCTTATATTCTATGGCAAAACGAAGTAAGCCGGGAAAGCTCGTTAGATAAATAAAATTGTTCGTGATATTGAAAAAAAATTGTATCAATTATTCGTGTTTAGAAATATTTGTTATTTTTGTATTAAAACACTAATAATAACTATCTGATGTTACTCCCAGGATACTATTTTCGTAGAGATTATAAAATATGTGAGTTAAAATATGTTAATATAAAAAATTATTAGTTATTTACAAGTTAATAATTAGATATATCTTTTATCTTGGCAAAAAAATAGAAATGCATTTTTTTTTTTCGCTCTTGTTGGTAATTTTTTCCTCTATTTCGGTGGAGATCTTTTATTAGTAGTAACACCTACGAAACGTCAAAAATTCCTGAATTCTAAGATAGACTATATGCTCACAAAGTTTGCAAGTAATGTATGGAAATGTCCCATGTTTATGCATGGAATTAAAAAGTACTACGTAAAATTGGAATGCTTGTTATTAGTCATATCAAAATGAACCATATTAGTATGTGAATAAAGTGCTATTAAAAATAACAAATATCACTTTTAATAAACGAGCTCAAGTAAAACGTCGTTTATTGTTATGTGTCCCTTTCGCACGTAAGTAAAGTGAAGGGTCGAAGGGTCCAATGTTCAGAATAAGGACAAGCATAGAAGTAGTCCTAAAATAAAAAGTCACATCATTGTGTTACGCTACTTACTCAAGTGCAACCATTGAATATGTTAAAAAGAGACCAATATACTTTCTCCACTGGGTCGTATGACTCTTCCGCACCTTGCCCGTAGCTGGGTTCGACTTTTTATTTTTAATTTTCTAAAAAGCTAGTGATGGCAAAAATAACTTGTCCTAAATCAAGTTGTCTATACTTTTATACAAGACATGGTTCTTTATTATGGAACTTATCATAACTAATTCAGGAGTAATTGTATGGTATTATAATAACAAGAAAACAAAGACAAATAAATCTACGAAAATAGTTCTTCGCAATATATAAACTTTTGTTTTCCTGAATCTCGAAGAAACTGAAAATTAAGTTAATCCAAAAGTTTTTACTAAATTATGGGTTACTTTACTCGGGTGTGCATCGTTACCTACCATTCAAGTTTTGTACGACAGGGTTTTTCGTGTCAGTCACTAAAAACTTGGCTGGTAAAAACCATGTCGTGCAAAATCTGTACGGCAAAAACTAAACACCGACACACGACATAAATTAAGCACCGACCAACCAGAACGATGTATTTTAAATTGAGTCTATACGCATAAAAATTGCCTATGTTGAGTCCGGAAGGTTTTGCACGACATGGTTTTTACTGTCCAAGTTTTTAGTTATAACACAAAAAACCATGTTGTACAAAAATTTGGCTGTGATAACTTGGATGGTAATGATGCACATCCGAGTAACCAAAACCTCTTACAACTCGAAAAGTACTCTAGTAGTATTTTTTTCCATTAAGTACTAAATAGTAGACATACTGTAGTATACTCGTTAGAATTCTCATCTTCATATGACGCGTATTTACGAGATTCCTGGAAATAACCTCAAAGCCGCGCGGTAAAACTTGGATTTACTTAATTATTAGTTTCTCCTAGATTCAGGGAAACAAAAGTTTATTTATTGCGAAGTAGTTTTTGCGTAGATTTATTTCTAATTCATAAATTTTATATTTGCTGCTATTTTGGCTCAATCTGAAGGTGGCCGCGTTGCAAAGCATCCTTCCCAACGCGGCCACCAAAAACTTCTAATAACTCGAAAAGTACTCTAGTACTTATTTTTTCCTTTAAGTACTAAATAGTAGTAATTCTGTAGCATTGGTTGCCTTAAAATCAAACTAATCGGAGCTGGTGGCCGCGCCCTATAGTATGTGGCCTCTAGCCGTACTCCGGGACTCGCGTGGTTCATGGTACACACACCAGAGAGTGAACACGAACATAGTGGTGGTTTAGGGCGGCGTAACACTTCCGGTTTTTCTGTATTGCAAAATAACTCGTGCTCTTTGGTAAAACACGGTAGTCTAGGGCGCACGAGACCATAGACAAATCTGTTACGCCGTCCTAGACCGCCACTGCCACTGTACCATTAGATAACACCAAGTAACACTACAAAGATTGTATGGCATCCGGAGTCATCAATAACAAAATCAGTATTATGCTTCGCTAATGAAAAAAAAAATTTTTAGATAGGTACAATTTTGCACGTTGTTTTTTTTTTAAAATAATGTTTAATTTGATATGAATACTTATTATTATTGAATGATTATCAGTCAGCTAGTACTTATTACTGTCAGATTATTGATTGAGTGGCCGTATCGCTCCGTGACGTGACAAACAACACTATTTTGTTGAAAACGCAGATTTAATGAGTACTGTAGAATCCGAACATAACAACTTAGGTCTTTTCGTTTTTAGTGATGATACTTTTTACTGAAGTTAGGTTTCATAAATAGGTAAGTACTTACGAAATATAACCGCTTAGTGCGTCATCCGGTTTGTACGAAACATTATCGCCGGTCCCTTAAAAGGTTGTTATATGCGGATTTTACTGTTTTTTTATTTATTTAAAAACGAAATTACTGTTCAAGAGCACAGTAATTGAATAAAAGTAAAGCCACACACAATCAATGAAGGGCTACTACTACTCACCAACATACAGGGTGTTTCTGACAAGGCGGTAATAAATCAAAGGAGGTATTCTACTCACCATACCTAACAACTTTCCCAAAGCAACATGGGTCGAAATCTCAAAACAAAAATCAGCCGTCCCGTACATTGACCCCGTCAGCTGATCGAACCAATGTATGGAACAGCTGTTATTTTTTTTTGAGATTTTGACCCATGTTGCTTTGGGAAAGTTGTTAGTTATGGTGAGCAGAATCCCTCCTGTGATTTATTACCGCCTTGTCAGAAACACACAGTATATGGCGCTTATGATTTTTAAACAATTTTTTTTATAATCGTCGGAATTTTGCGATATTTTCTGTGCTAAGTAGAGTAGGTACCTTAATCACTGTGTACAAATTTTCATATCAATAACTTTAATAATTCCTCAGAAAAAACTACGTCGATAGGCAAACTGACGGACCAAAATATACATAAGGATTCCTTTATTTGAATACGAAACTATTTTTTTTATGTTTTTACTTTCTCACTAGGAACACTTATTTTTTAAATATTCAATTCAAAGTTGTTATTCTGGTATGAATGTAGGTAATTAATACTTTGCTTGAGGTGAAGGTCCTCCTTGCCTTAAAAAACTATGTATTATTATTAATAAATGTTATCATGTTGATTTTAATTCCGGTTTTGGGTACTTAGGTTCTGTTAATTGCTTGCTGTTAATTACATCTCTATTATTTGTTTGTTTATCTCATTATGTCTA
This sequence comes from Euspilapteryx auroguttella, assembly GCA_951802225.1. Taxonomy (NCBI): domain Eukaryota; kingdom Metazoa; phylum Arthropoda; class Insecta; order Lepidoptera; family Gracillariidae; genus Euspilapteryx; species Euspilapteryx auroguttella. Next base: position 4,166,388 of record OX637641.1, on the reverse strand, counting down.
AACGCGAGCAACCTTTATAATGTATAATAACTATGAATTATCATTTTTCTAAAACTTAGCTTATAATGTAAAGTAAACCCGCCTTGACAATTCCATATTTATATTATCTTTGTATAAGATTTAAACTGGCTTACACGAAGTGTCTTATTAAAAAAATAGTGCGTATTTTTAATATATTTGACGTAATAACAACTTATACGGATAATTTATTTCATCTAAAAAGCCTTAGATTTAACAAATAAGGCACCTCGCGTAAGCCTCAAAGTACTTAAATTAGTTTATTTAAGAGGAATAAGCCTGTTGGGCACCGATTTATTAGATTAGTGTTAACAAGTGTCTTTTTGGAAAGCCTTAACGTAGAATTAGTGCCTTAAAATACCACAGTGTAGGTTGTTAATTGCACCATATATGCACCTGATTTAAATAGACTAGAAATTGTGAATTATTAAACAATAAACTTATGTACCTAACTAACACTGTTAGAAAAACTTCTCATCACAAAATTATTGTTGCTGATAAAGTTGTTGTACAATCATGACATTTAAATAAGTAAGAAAGACCCGTACTCATAATTAACTCGTTTCTGTAAGGTATATGCCAAATATATTGTGAAATTATGATATCACAGTGTTGATTAATTCATTGTTATTAAATATTTTCTTCAAAATTTGGTGTGTTGTTTTTTTAAGTATATTACATAGCATCGATACTGTTATAATATTAAAAAAACCTTAAAAAACCGTCCATCTCCAAATAATTTTCCGGGCTCGCCCAAGATACATAGAGGATAAAATTCATACTACTTCTATGGCACAGGGCTGAGTACATCAAATCGCGTGCCGTATTTGATAGCTTAGAATAATTTTCAATAACCCAATCAAACCTGTTTTTAGACATCTACCATTGAATTTAGAGACAAGTTTAAATTTTCGCCTGTCGGTTTCTTCGCCGCGCCTCGCCAGATATGCGCCTGGCATTTATTTTTCAAATAATACTTCAATTATCAGACTCAGTTGTTGGTTAGGTAGGAGAAGGAGACGGGCACAATTAATCAGATTTCAGCGAGAGACGTTCAAGAGCGTTCACGGTTCACGGGGCGAGGGCTCTTGACGATATCTATGCTACGCTATAGTCACCTGCAGGCTATAGTAGATAGTAACGTGCTGAAATCACAGAAGCACAGCACTAAGTAAACACGTATTATTTGGTTACGTTGCCGGGCCATTTGCCTAGGCCATCTTCCAAACCGCCTAGGTTTAGAAGAGCTAAGGTAGGTAAGTCGGACTGTTTATGTACCAGTTTTAACCGACTAAAAATTACTTGGTATACCAAAAGAACTTTAAGAAGTTAGTAAATAAGGTAATTATTTCATGCTTTTCAGTTTTTTTGGCGGTTTAAATTTTTTGATAAAAAGTTTTTATTAACTAAGTATAGTGTTTTGGAATAAAATTGAATGCCCGATGCTATAAATCATGATTGTCATTAGAAGATTGATTTCACAACTCTAGATCTAGCCTGCTTATACTTTTGCCGATAATCGAGCATATTTCGTTAATAGTTTTTATGCAGTTATTGTCAAAATTTCCCTCTATTTTAGAATGTATTACCTAACTGGCTGCTATAAAACCTTTAAAGAAAGTTGGGTAGGTTAATTCGCTGGCTAGTAAACATAGGTACCTACATAATTAAATCAGAGATATATTGGCACTCCTTATGTCGAACGTGCATTGGATTGGCCGGTTCTGGCAGACATACTTGAAGAAGCGATTGGAACTGGAGGCACTATGAACGTGGTTCTATAGTACGTTTAGACGATTGATTGAGAACAGTTAAGGCATCGTCCTAATTTGATTTATGACCGTGGGACGCCAGCTAGCAGACAATTGTATGCAATACCTACGTCCTTGTTCAGTTAAGAGCTATCAACAAAACTAAAATTTGTGGTTTCACGATCAGTATTTTGGCCTAGATAAGTAACAAACACTGACAGTGGAAATATTATGCCCCTAATAAACTATTTATAAAAAAATACCAGCCAGCCAGGAGGGAATAAGAAGCAATCTCAAAAGACTAAAGATATGTAGTCTCGATTATCATCAATCAATACATAGTATAAAACAAAGTCGCTTCCCGCGTCTGTCCCTATGTATGCTTATATCTTTAAAACTATGCAACGGATTTTGATGCGGTTTTCTTTAATGGATAGAGTGATTCAAGAGGAAGGTTTATAAGTATAATACGCTCACAAAAAAGTTAAAGGTTAGGCGGTACGAAGTTCGCCGGGTCAACTAGTACCTATATAAAATCAAGAACCAATTAGGATTTTAATTCTAAATAAGTACCTTCTTAGGTAAATATCTAATTATTAGACGGTAGTACTTCAAGTTGGCTGCTGCTGCTGCAGCAGTGAATTGGTTAAAAGCCCTGCTAAGAGTGGCTGTAATGGCGGTGCTCGAGGGCTTACGCGCCAACGCGCGGCGCATAGTCCACGCCAATTAGGCGCGTACTGGATGGATAGGAAAAAGGCAGGTGTAGTTTTAAAAAATCTATTCTATCAGCGTTCCGTGCACCAGACGCTCTCATTGAGTTCGCGTTTGTCTATCATCCATTCTCTCTCTGTCTCAACTCAAGTCAAGACTAGCGCCATTTACTTACTTATTCTAATTTGAGAAGTTTTTACATATTTTCTGTGGTCTAACGACGAACAATTTATTACTTACCTAAGTACTTACTTATCAATATATATAAAACTCTTCCGTTACTGACTGACTGACAGACAACGCAGAGCCGAAACTACTGGGCGTAGCGGGCTGAAATTTTGCATGTAGGTTCCTTAGGGAGTGCAGGTGAGCACTAACTAGGGATTTCCCGAAATTCCCACGGGAACGGGAATAATCGGGAATTTGGTGTTTATGAGAAATCTGCGCGCGAAAAACCACGGGGCAGCCTCTAGTCTAAATATATATTTGAAACGAAATTGTGCATAAAGAAACATCATAGCCGCTAGTGAATATGAAATCTAGATCATCCCACGACAAATACTTACAAAGAAAATTCGTTGGAAAGCTACTGCACCAACAACACCTAAATTGTATATTACATAAATAGTAATTTAGTGTTAGAATAAGTCTTTATGAAGTCGTTAATTAAAGATGTGGTGTCTCTGTCTAGTTTACCTTACCTCATTCTGTGTACGGATCCCAGTGCACATTGTGTCTCTCACTTGACCAGATATTTCAAGCGAATGACTTATTTAATAAAACTGGAATATTTCATGCTTCAATCGTTACTTGAATAATTATCGCGTTGAAATTGGTTTTATACCCTCAACCTCTAGTTTATGCTAGAACCAGAAGTGGGTTTCACATAGGTAGTCTGTTTTCAGCAACAAATTTCATTGATTTTACAGTCTCTTTTCACAATTACAATCGTCATTGTGGAAGGGTCTGCCTATTCTGCGTCGTAGCCAGCACATTAACCAACCTACCCTTTCGTCTTACTGCTCTCTAAATAAAGACAACAATAAATTGCTCACACAAAAAAGAGTAGATTGGTGTGCTGGCTACCGTAAAACAGTAAAGTTTTCCTTTGAAATATTATCCAAGTTAAATTTCCAAATATTAACATCATAGTGAGGCAATAATCTCTTCAAGAGTTTATTAAACGTCAGCAGCATGCGTGCTTGTTTCGACGTAGCGACGTTCGTAGCCTCGGAGCGAAACTTGTATTGCACTCGCTAAATAAACTTCGTTTTCTTTGAAATTGACAGCTCAAAATATCTTAAGGCATGAGTGTGTCGGGGGGCGGGCGGGAGGCAGCTAGCTCGACAGCCTTTGTATTAGGAGCCAGCTGCCGCCCCGCTAAATCTGTGTATTAAAATTAGAATTTATTTATTCCATGTTTTGATTTTTAACAGGTAAGAGGTAGGCATAATGCATACCTTTGTTGCTCGCTCCCAAGAATAAAATAAGTTTAGGTAATCTGACCCATTGGTAGAATATAATGAATATCAATCAAACAAATATCGTAATTTCTCATTTACAATATCAAAATGATTGATTATAGTAGGGAGATTGAGATACCAACAATCAGCATTAATACTATCAAATCAGCTTGTTAATGCTCATTAATGTTTAATTTTAAAATCCTTGATAAAAAACAATAATATAAATAGGAGTTGCCTAACAATAATTCTAGAATAGCGTGCAGGATGAAGGTTGCCCTCCTTTTACTGATAGCCGCGTCAGCGGTGCTGGCTAAGCAGGTACCCGCGCTGCAGCCTGGGTACTTCGAGCGCTACGGCATCCCAGAGGCCGAGAGGATCCGTGCCGCGGAGGAGCAGGGACTTAAGAACTCTAAAATCGTCGGCGGAACGCCCGCTGAACTCGGCCAGTTCCCTTGGCAAGTAAGTCACACAAACAAAGCTCAGAGAATTAGAAAATCAGTTAATTGAAGGAGGGATGAAACCACGAAAACCTAATTAAACAAATGTACGGAACTACTGATATTTTTTTGAGATTGCGACCCATGTTACCTTGTAAAAGTTGTTAGTTGTGGTGTGCTATATCATTTATTTAATTAGTAATACGCAGTTTATGCATAAGTTCTATGTATTTTTCAATTAAAGTAACTTATTGTTTTAGGGAGGTCTCGTTATCGACCTCGTTGGGTTCAATGGAAACGGTGTTTGCGGCTCTTCTCTCTTAACGGCGGACCGTCTGATCACCGCCGCACACTGTTGGTTCGACGGCACCAACCAGGCATGGCGGTTCACCGTCGTCCTAGGCTCTGTTACCCTCTTCACTGGAGGCACAAGGGTGCAGACTTCCAATGTCATTATGCACCCCGGTTGGGACCCATCACTGTTCCGTGACGATGTTGCGATCATTTACCTGCCAACGGCCGTTCCTCTGTCTGATATCATTGCTCCCATTGCCCTGCCTGCTGGGGACGAACTCAACGAAGACTTCAGTGGTTGGACTGCTACTGCATCCGGTTTTGGATTGACTCAGTCGCGTATGTATTTTTCTACTCTTCTATCTTTATCTGATATGGCGAACTTTGTACAGCCTTAAAATATAAGTTATCAATGTGCTCTTCTGTTTTTTTAATACATAATATAAGTTTCATTCAAGCTATAGTTTCGGAGCCTATTCGATTCAAACACTAAACTATAGTTAAGTTGGGTTGTGTATGTGCCTTATTTATCTTTCATGACTTTTGTTCGTTTAGCCGGCGGCAGTATATCGTCGACCCAGTTCCTGAGCCACGTGACGGTGCCGGTGATGACCAACTCGGCGTGCTGGTGGTGGTTCCCCGGAGTGATCCAGAACAGCCACATCTGCATCAATACGTCCGGCGGACACGGCACGTGCGGCGGCGACTCCGGCGGACCACTCGCCGTTAAAAGCCGCGATAGAGATGTTCTGGTGAGAACTTAAAATGCTGTTTTTATAGTTTTTTTTTATAAAAGCAATTTAAAACTGATAATTTCGATTTCGGTAAAATTAAAAGCATGCAAGAAAATTGGCATTTGCCACATAATACTACACAACAATATGTAGGTAGTGAAAGCTAAACTGTTTTGCGGAAGTAAAACGCAGAAAAGCAAGGAATACTAGTTTGTTTTTCGATCGATTTTAAATTTGTCTTTAATATGTTTTATTAGTAGTCGGTATCTAAGTTATATATTTTAATCACATAAAATAATTTTAAATCTTATTATTTATTTTTTGTATTTAACAGATTGGCGTTACCTCTTTCGGCTTCGGACCGAGCTGCTCTATCGGCTGGCCCGGCGCATTCGCAAGAGTCACTTCTTACTACAGCTGGATTTTAACACATTTAAATGCAAATTAAATTATTGACGACTGTTACTGCTTCTGAAACATTATAATCTCAAATAAAGAAAAAATTTGAAAACTTTAACGCAGTGTGTTTTTATTAACACTTTGTCGGCACAGGCAAAAGTTTGAATTTACCTACAGGTGATAGCGAAACATTAATGCTTGATGGAAGTCAGCTCTGTATTCTTTTTCTACAGACATACATTTTCAACTCACTATAGTAAACAAAATCAATGCCAATAAAACTTTGAAGACTTAATAATTAGAGTTATACTTATTGTCCAAACAGAGAGAGACAGAGCATCTTCCTTGTTCTGTGGTCCAAACATACAAAAATATAATAAGAGCCTTCTTTAGTTCATAAAATAGCATGATAAAAACCATGGTTAGAAAATGAAATCAGCATACATTTTCGTTTTGTCTAAAATAATATTGTCGAATGACCTAGATTGGTAGAAGGAAGATGAAGGTTGTTTAAAATCCGTTTTCAGTCGTTTTTGGACGTCTGGACGTCTTTCAGAACGTCTTTCGGCTGAAATTATGATAACTGAAATGAACGGATGATATGTTGAGATAAATAGTTCTAGTCTCAACACATGAGCTCATGTGAAATAGTTTTTGAGCAATAAGGGGGTCAAAAGTGGCCTGAAATGTTTCGTGTAATACTTACTACACACGGCACTCTCATTGTTACCTTTACCAACACAGGCTTGTCAATGGCTAACCATGGTCCATAATTTATTTTGATGTGCAGCTATCCTATCTCGATAACTAGCATTGTGAAAACGGAAAGAGGGTTGATATCGCTACTAACTATGCAAAAACAATTGCTATGCCTTTTGTTATTAATGACAGATTTTGTCTTTTTACAAAGTCAGTGGAACTACCATAAAAAAAATCAAATTGCTTCAATGTTAAATTGAAAAATCTTGTACATCATCAATATTATACATAGTATAAAATGAAGTCGTTTCCCGCGTCTGTTCCTATGTATGCTTAAATCTTTAAAATTATGAAACGGATTTTGATGCGGTTTTTTTGAATAGATACAGTGATTCAAGAGGAAGGTTTATAAGTATAATAATACGTGCCCAAGAAAGTTAAAGGTTAGGCGGTACGAAGTTCGCCGGGTCGACTAGTTGTCTTATAATTCAATAATACTATTGTTTGTCTGTCTGTCATTTTTCCACTTGTACTACGTAGTATGTATTTTTATGTAGCATTACATTGCAAACGACAAATAAAAGTGTCGTTTGCGGCAGGTATTTGCGCAGGCCCGCGTTTAAAACACAGGCATTTTTTTATTATAATTAAACTCAAATATCGCAAGCATAAATTTTAATTAAGTAGGTTTATCTGCTTTATATCTGTTTACTGTAGTTAAATTTTTGATTTCTTTATTTCGAATGTTGTTTTTGTTGCCCATTTTGTCTTTGTCTTGGTATGGAAGGGAGCAAACCAGAGTTTTCAATCTCGTGAATCAAGAAAAAAATCTCGGGATTCGATTTCTTAAGCTATGAAAAACCCATACTTAGCTAAAAACATAGCTATATTACATAATTAAATTAAACATAAAAAATACGGACCATGGGGACCGGAGGCGCGTCGCCTATACAAAGAGTTGTCAGCGCGCCTAATCGACCATACTGGTGATCAGCAGGCTGGCTCATCCTGGGGCAGCTGATCAGCCTGGCCATTCAACGGGGCATTGCAGCCAGCCTGCTGGGCATCGTGCCGCGGGGTGGCGGCGATTTGGAAGCATTTTTTTCTTATTATTATTTGTAAATACTTGTAAATTTAATAAAACTTTTAATTGTATAAATTATAAATAAACTTAATAAATCCATCCAATCCAATCTACTGTTTGTCTGTCTGTCTCGCTTTCTTGAGTAAAGTACAGTGAATGAAATTTGGTAATTATATGGATAGTCTAGAGCCTGAGAAAGGACATAGGCTACTTTTAATCTCGAAATTCCTACGGGAAAATTGGGAATTTGATGTTACAATGGAAAATGCGATGACAAAGCCGCGGGGCGCCCACTAGTCCTTATATATATTAAAAAATAAAACATTTAAATAATATTAATAAAAATATTCAAATATATAAATTCAATTTTTTTTTTAATAAACAAAATTACAAGTAAAATACAAAAAACTTTAATCTTTAATTAAGGTAAATATTAGATCCATATAAAAACTTACTTAGTTCGTATTGTTTCTTAACCGTGATCTCTACTAATCTAAATTACGCACTTGACGTACTGACTGCCTACAAAGCTGCCCTACAGGCAGTTAGCATTCATTTGCTTCAGTATACCTACGTAACCTCTTATTTAGCTACATATACGCTACGCAAGTTTCAGACCGAAATGCGAAATGGTTTTGCCTAGGTATATCAATCAAAATTCAATCTCTTACAATGGCTCCAAAGTTGCCGTGTAATAATTATAACACTAATAAAAATACGCCGTTAAAATTTAAGAAATTGACAAGCCGACGACGTGTATTGATAACAACCCCGTAATATTGGTATTTTATGTTTGTTGTCTACTTACCTACATAAATTGTGTACGATTAGGTTTGGATTAGGAACAAAAAACGGACGTGAGTAATTAAATATCTGATCTAATATTTATTAATCAATCAAGTTCAGATTTAATCCTCGATAAAGGTTTGTTATATAAAATATACGAGCTAGAATAAACGTAAAAATCAACCAGAGTTCTAAAATGAAGGTACTGCTCGTTCTCCTTATAGCCGCGACTGCGGTACTGGCGAAGCAGGTGCCAAATTCAGTCAAACTAGAACCTGGCTATTTCGAGCGCTATGGTATTCCTGAAGCAGAAAGGATCCGCGCAGCCGAAGAGGAATACCTGAAGAATACTAAGATCGTCGGTGGGTCACCGGCCTCGCTTGGCCAGTTTCCGTGGCAAGTAAGTACTTAATTAAAATTAAGATTATTTAATTAAAATTAAGATTATTTAATTAAAATTAGATTTAAATTAATATTAATGAATGAAGAGTTTTTAGACGATGGACTCTTTGCTTGTATATTATGCTGGGTATTATGTCTCTTACTATTTTCCTTTTCTTTTAGGCTGGTCTTGTTATCGACCTCGTAGGCTTCAATGGCAACGGCGTCTGCGGCGCTTCTCTCTTGACAGCTAACCGTTTGATCACCGCTGCGCATTGCTGGTGGGATGGCACTAACCAGGCATGGCGTTTCACCGTCGTTCTCGGCTCCGTCACCTTGTTTACTGGCGGCACTAGGATTCAGACAACCGAGGTCATCATGCATAGCTCTTGGAGCCCGCAGTTGTTCCGCGATGATGTTGCCATGATCTACTTGCCAAGCAGAGTGGCTCTTTCCGCCACCATCTCCCCCATCGCACTACCCTCTGGCAATGAGTTGTCTTCTGACTTCGCCGGCGCGGTCGCCACTGCTTCTGGTTTTGGACTGAACACTTCGCGTAAGTTTAATTTTATTTAGTTATTATTATAAATTCAACTTTTGTTTGTCTTGACTGGCGATCGCTTCTTGGAACTTTCCTTTGCGTTTTTTTATACAGCTTACACATGGTAATAAGTTTTGTCCCCTCCCGTTGAAATAGGTAGTTCATAAGCAAAAACGTTTGTAACCAATGTAATATTGTTTTGTCTTCTATACAGCTGGCTCTATCTCCAACGCACAGTTCATGAGCCACGTGACCGTGCCGGTGATGACCAACTCCGCGTGCTGGTGGTGGTTCGCCGGGACCATCGTCGACAGCCACCTTTGCATTAACACCTCCGGCGGACAGAGCACCTGTGGCGGCGACTCTGGCGGCCCTCTTGTTACAAGAAGCAATGGACAAGACATCTTGGTAGGTCTCACTTGATTTTCCTTATTTTAAGAGCCCAACTCCTAACCCTAAATCTTTTCCAGCTGATCATTTCCCATTTCAATATTTCAAAATATTATCCGTAAGACCTACGGCTACTTCTAGTATTTTTTTTCTTAAACAAATGCTACATATCTTTACTTATTACAAACTTTTTAATTCTAGATCGGTATCACGTCGTTTGGCACTGGACTGGGCTGTTCGGTCGGCTGGCCCGCTGTCTTCGCCAGGGCTACATCCTATGTGCCTTGGATTCAATTACATCTGTAAACCTGGCGCTCACATCTATAAATATTAAAATAAATAAATGGACTGGATACAATATGGTCTAATTATTTTTATATGCGAATTTTAAATCCGATATAACAGATTCTTTATGTAATAATAATAATTATATTGCCTAAATCTACCGAAGCGAAAAACAATAGAAGCTTATCTTATAAAAATACCATAACAAATTTATATGCAAAATAGGTAAGGCTAAAAATTTTGTCTTTTAGTAAGCTAAATCATGGTTATAGCGTTAAATATAAAAAATTGAGATGATTAATCTCAAAAAATAATTTTTGAGATTAATCATCTATAAATATGTCGTAGTAAGATTTGATAATTAGTTTTTTTTGCAAAAAACTAGGGATTTTGCGAAAAACCGGATAATTTGATAAAAGCATTACTTTTTTTTCAATCATCCTGACATAAAGCAGTTTTTTTTTGCAAAAAACCTAGTATAATAATTGAAAAATTTGAAACCTGCCTTAACTCTGATTGGCTAAGATTATTGCTTGCTGGTAAACTCTTATTCTGATTGGTTCTCTCTAGCGTCAAATAATATTTTAACGAACCAATCAGAATAAGAGTTTACCAGCAAGCAATAATCTAGCCAATCAGAATCAAGGAAGGTTTTAAAGTTTCCAATTATACTAGGTTTTTTTTTGCAAAAAAACTGCTTTATGTCAGGATGATTGAAAAAAAAGTAATGCTTATATCAAATTATAAGGGTTTTAGCAAAATCCCTAGTTTTTTTTGCAAAAAACCTAATTATCAAATCTTACTACGACATATATACCAACCAATGATTCCGTTTCCATCTCTCTGGTAGCAACAGGCAAACATTTAAATTGCTATACAAAATCTTTGATTTTTTACACAAATTGTAATTTTGTGCATGTTGAAGAGGCTGTGTGCAAAATATGAACTGCTGGAAAACTAATGAAATTGTGATTAATTGTGGTAACGGTGCTCGACTGTCCAAATATTACTTCTGCTGTGGTAACTTTTAATGGAACGCCTGATAAACTAACGGACGAGGTCAAAACGTTATCTAGAGTTTCTAGAGCAAAAACGGTTATTGTGTGAAACTTTTATAACTACGTTGGAACAGTATTAATTTAGCCATGGCTTCCATGTTGTAACTTGACTATGATAAATCGTGAATCGCGATATTTATCACATCACTACTTCAGACTATTTGTAGGTACTTACTTCTGCTACGTACTTATATTTCAGAAAAAAAAATTGTTCAGATTGTGCTAGGGTGATTGAAGTAGGTATTATATTGATTAGTTTTATTATTATTCGATATCAATACGATTTAATCAATCACGTTCCAACACAGATATCAAGAATACTTGTAATTTTATCAATAGTTCAAGGAAGTACTTATATTACCTACCTATTTTAATGAAAGGATAAATTAGATGTTTTTATATAAATGCATGACTTATGACCTTTGCTAGTGTCACCATTTGCCGCCATTTTCTGCCAATTTGTTCGGTCCTGTTATAAGTTTAAAAAGCAAAGATTAGGTATGTAAAAGCTTCAAGCGCACGGGCCGCCAGGACCAGGAGCCATAGGAAGCATCGAAACTATTAAAGTAAGTTAGCCCCAGGCCGACGAAGAGTACTAATTGAGTTTATAGAATAGGTGGAGGCACTCAAAGCGGAGGATGGACGGGCGTAATAATAAATAGTTAGAACTTAGTCACTTGCAGGCGCCCGCGCCACGATGCTCTATAAATTTAACACAGCTAACATCCTGCCATCCGCTCGTCGCAGGAGTTTGATGACTGAAAATTGGATTAAAATATTACTCTGATGGCAACCTCGCACCGGCAGATGCGACTGGCGACTGTGAGTCGCAGAGTAGGCAAACCCCATGTAAGATGGTCAGACGACCTACTGAAGGTTGGTGGACTGCACTGGATGAGAGTCACACAAGTTCGGTGATCTGTGGGGGAAGCCTATGTTCAGAAGTCGACGTCTTTGTGTTGAAATACCGAATAAATTATAGAAATAATTACCATAGAAAATTTATAAATGCTATGCGAGTATTTATTCGTAGCTCTATGCTTTAGTTCAAGCGGCCTGTGGGGTCGACCTTTTTACATGCATTGTATGTACCTATGTAAGAATGTTTGTGCGGTGAAATCTTGCAACTCAAAATTGAAGCTGAGCTGAAATGTTGTTTATACCTTCAGGGAGCCTTACAATATATAATAAGCTACTGTGACGTCATTAAAAATCCAACATGGCAGAAAAATCAGGATGACGGAAAAGTTGTTTACAGTGTACTACTCTACAATATGGGTATCAAATGAAAGGACTTGCTAAGAATAACTTATAGAAATAAAAGCTTGATTTAAAAAAACGTTTTTAACCTTTAACTTATTGTTGTTGCAATTTCTACTTGTAGTTGCTGAGTATGGTATGCCCAATCACTATTAATTAGAAATAAGATGCCATACACGTCTATTGAATGACAGATTACCGATATGTTAGTTTAAGATACATAAGTCCACTATTAAAAGGGTTCACAAAGAAAGGAACTCCCGAAACTCCCAAGAGAAAATAAATTAAGCCAAGTAAAACGGTAGGTCGTTCCCTAGTTAGATTATGATCAAGTGAAAGTTTGACGGCTAAGGGTTTAACTTTGTTAACTCTTGGATAGTGTCTTATAAGTATTTTGTAGATCTAACTATACTTTGGTGATACTTTAATCTAGTTAAAAATATTTAAATTGTGTTATTAATAAATACTTTATTTCAGTTTCGCCACCTAGGTTACTCTTGCAACCGATCTTTTCTTTTGTCCCTTTCATTTCAAGAATCGTTGAAAGAGACAAAAGTAATCTCATTGGTGTAAGATCCACTTCGTGAGTGTTATTAAGAGGCTTGAAGAGGGTAGAGAGAGAACGCGTACACAAAGGGTAATAATGAATGATGATAAATGATTTTGTCGTTGGCTTCAGGGGCAACTAACGAGACGTGTACTTATTAAACTCGGTGGAAACTTCTCTAGAGGGTCGCGATTACGAGTCGTCTGGTAAAGATATGAATAGACTACCTGTACCTACTCAATATTCCTATTTCTATAGACATAAAGTGTACTTAAGGTGGTAACTCACGGTATGGCGCGAAATTCTAACTTGATTTTTTGCTTTTTGTGTCCTTAGACATAAAATCAGTAGGTCTGTCTTCAAAGGTCTTTGGGGTCGTGGGTTTGAAGGGCGGGGGCCCGACACACTCATCAAACGGCCCCGAGATGGGCGGCGGCACAGCTTGTGGCACTGTGCCGCCGCAGCTCCAAAGGCGAGCCGGGGAGGGAACAATATGCCCTCCCCGAGCACGAAGCTGATAGTAGCTGAGCGTGGGAAGACTTCGGACGCTATAATGTGTGGTTCCCGGGGTTCTTCCCAAAAGCGCCAAGATGGCCGCCGGGGGGTTTGAGTGGGTGCGAGCCCCACATACCCCCGACGCTCCCCCGAGCGTCGGGAAATGCGATAGGCATTTCCCCTCGTTACAGAAAAAAAGGTCTGTCTTCAAAACATTGTATTACAATGTGGAAGATGGTTTTTTACATACGCGAATTCATTAAAACTTTATTAGAAATGAATACTTTCGCCATAATAAATAAAAACGCGAAAAATTTGAATTTCGCGCCATTATTATTATTTAAGAATTAAACATAACCAACGACACCAGTATGTAAGCCAGTGAGCTTTAGCGTGTTTCCTCAAGAGGCGATATCGGTCGTGCGATAGGGGCTCGACATCCAATAGAAATCGCTCGTACATCCACGAAGCCTGCCTGATTGGCTGTCAAATCCATATCGCACGACCGATATCGCCTCTTGAGGAAACACGCTTATTCTTCTTTATTATTATTATTATTAGCCTATATTGTCCCACTGCTGGGCAAAGGCCTCCCTCCTATTCTTCTTTATCTTTCTTTAAAGCTATTAAGAGCAAACACCACTGCAACAAGCCTTACTTTCGAACTGTATAACAATATCGATCACCAATTCAACTTACTCGCCTCGTACACACAAAGTTCGTAATAAAAATCAATATTAGGTATCAAAAACTTATGAGGGCTGTACAAGAGCGAGCCGCATGGCTGGTCGTACCAGAAACACCACTTAAGGCTAGTATAATTTTCAATGAATAATAGCTTCGGTCCCAAGGACGGCCTAGGTCAACACATTAGCGTCTCAGGAAACGCTTCCGTTTGGGTGACCAGAATGATGGACGGACGGGACACAAGACAGAATCAGGGTGTTTCGTTCACACATCGTTACTATAATTTGACATTTAGAATCTTGATGGAAATTTATAGAACTACTTAAAAGTGGATGAACGCAGTTTCGTCTGCGCTTTCATTTATAGGCGGCGCGGCGTTGTTGTAACATAGACTCCTTTTATATTTACCATAAAAAAAGAATACTAAGACGTTTTTCTCACTATGCAATATCAGCGCCCATTATAAAATATATTAGCATAAAATCTCATCTTTTTGATTCATGATGAAAATGATAGCCTGTGTCTATACTCACGGTGAAGATCTACATTGTGCTGTACCGTTCCAAAGTTGTTTCACCGTGAAAAGGTATAAACATACGTACCTACCTATAAACTTGCAGATTTGTAATATTGGTGTGATATTTTCCCGAGTAGATTATAAGGGTACTATTACAATCTTGTGTCTTTTGAAGCATAATTAAGAACTAATTTAAGTTACATAGATCTTACTATTTAGACATAAGTATTGTTATAATGTAATAGAGAAACACGACTTATCGTAATTGTGGTTGACAGGGGAAGCCTGCGGCTAACCCTCAACGTGCGGTAGACGGTTTCTGGCCGCGTGGCTAAGGCGTCACTTGAATGTGACATGCGGTATGTAAAGACCAAGGGCTATGCTGCAGGGCTGCAGGACACTGAAATAAACGAACCTCGGAATGAGTCTCTTGTTTCTCACATTGCCGCTTTGAAAAATAATAATCTCAGACTACCGGGTATACCTTATACAAAGTTGACAAGTTTACTGGTTGAGTTAGCGTTTTTTGTAAATTAACGAAACAATTTTATTCAAAACTAGAGGCTGCGGTATCAACCGCGCAGATTTCTCCCGTTTCCCGTCACTAAAATCCCGTTTTCTCCCGTTCCCCTACACTCCCCAAGGAACCCACGTGCATAATTTTTGCCCGCTACGCCCAGTGGTTTCGGCTCTGCGTTGTCTGTCATTCAGTTATATACATTGATGGTCTAATCTATTCGAATTATTGATTGAAATAAAATAAAATCCAAGTCTCTTTAGAAAGGATAAACGTAAATAAAAATTAATCTAGACCTTCCTCTTATTTTTAAGTCCGCGTCAACATCCTGAACCGGACATCGCTTTAGTTTTCTTTTTCTTGAATTTTTATACAGATCTCTTGAAGCGGACCGTTCGTTTTATGTGTTTCTGCATGTTGCCTTCACTGTATTTATGGAAGATTATTTTTATGTCTCAACTCGCGTCGCGTCGGAAACAATGAGTTTCATTTGAATAACCATAAAAAGGAAAAACCTTGTCCGACGGTAAGCTAGCTAGGTATGTAGAGTTTTCAGTGCACTACAAGTCGCCATTGAATTTTAAAGGAGCTTTTCTATTCTTTCAGATAAAAAACACGACGATTTTGTTAAAAAAAAAAACTGGTTTAATCCATTTTGCAATCTAGGAAATAATCACGCCGATGCGATGCAATAGCATTATTCAATTAAATCAGATTAATGTTTTATACGCATAACAGGAAAACGGAAATGGGAGAGATGTGTATGAGTTCAGCCTTCCTGGTCGTGGTACCATCAGCATAATGTAATTATACTTACGCGGCGCGTGGTATCAGGATAAAACACACAGTTTGTTCAAATTGTTATTTTTTTTTACTTCTTAAAACAGGGTAGATGCTATACTAGTGATGCTTATTCTTTGTTTCAGAAGCAAATAACTTGACTTGCAATTCATCGAAGGCGTTGATTTTCGTTGCAGCTGGGATCGTCCTGATTTTGTACAGTTCCATATTTACCTATAGGGCGGTACTAAACGCTCCTGGCTCCGCCGCAGCCGCCGCTAGCCGCTCCCGCCGCCGCCAGCGCGTCATTAGCGGAGAGCCCCGGAGCGTGACTCGGTTTATGGCCCGTGACTCCTGGCTTCACCCCTTCGCCCCTAAACGCGGACACGTGTACGTATTAATCGTGATTTTTCTCAATAAATCAACGATGCTGCCTTTACTAAAGATAAAAGGTCGAATTGTTATACAATTCAATTTTACCGGGTAAAACACATAAATTCAATTTGCTATTTTCCAAGCGATTTAGGTTGTGGTAACGCTTGTGTAGGTATTTTTGCAGTTGTGTAAAAGATTCATGAAATATTTCCCCATTAAAACTTAGAAATGTAAGTTGATACAGAAAGTATTTCAAGCTCATGCATTCAATCAGACATGTTGCCAACCCAACCCACACACAAGAGCCATAGGTTAGGTAGTATTCTATTTACACCGTTTATACATAATATTACTAAAGTATACCCACTCACTCGTATAACAAAACAGGGGAATTCACTTTAGCCGACGTGTAAAGTGTCGCAAAACAAAAACATTAGCCGCCGCGACATCCTTCATTGAGCGGATTTATGTTAACACCACGGGGTTTATGCAGCAACAATACATGTTTATCAAATTTGCATACTCCTGCTCTGTTCCGTCCTCGGCCATTACCTTTCTATTTGGTAAATAATTTAAAAGCCCTCCACGACGGCCAGATATTAAAAGTGATGTTTCCCCAAGGATTTGTATTTGACTCCCCTTGTATTAAATTTTCTGTCACACGAAACTCCCAATGCACACGCCAGATATTTTTCGCACATGTTCATATTCGCTCCTTTGTATTCGCATTCGACACAGAATGTCACTTCGATTTAGTTATTTGGACTGATTCTAGCATTGCTAGAATAATTAAAGTTTAAAAAAATATTGTTTTGTTTTGTAGCGGTTTCCAATTAAATCATTTACACGTCAACTTTTTTTGGCTATAAATGTATTAAGTTTGATGAATATTAATAAACTACAACATAAAACATATAAACAATTAAAATTAGAGAACCGCAGATAAACAAAACTGATGCACTACATACCTGAAACATACTTACACGTTT
This sequence comes from Euspilapteryx auroguttella, assembly GCA_951802225.1. Lineage (NCBI taxonomy): Eukaryota > Metazoa > Arthropoda > Insecta > Lepidoptera > Gracillariidae > Euspilapteryx > Euspilapteryx auroguttella. The sequence continues at coordinate 4,149,187 of OX637641.1, read as the reverse complement.
CGTTTACGTTGTGCATCAAAATTATGTTCGCAAAGCATGTTCGCTTAGCAATCGAACCCGGGACCCTGTGAATAGGTACACGTGTCGATTTCTGAATGCACCACGACCAGTTAAAAAGGCAAGATTCACCTGTTCAACCCTTAAAAAAATAATGCAATAAATCGCCATATAAATATGAAATGTAGGAATGTTTAAGTCGGCAATGACAGTAGTAGGCATCTCGTATTCATGTTATTGTACTCGCAGGCGCGGGCGGAATAATCGAGCTCATTCTCTATGCAGAGATGTGACTTATCTAAGATAAAAGTATCTTAAATACAGATACAAGATACAAAATACGTATCTTCAATCTTGTATCTAGATACTTTTTTTAAAATGCATTTTGTATCTGGTATTTAAATACTTTTGTTAGGTATCTTAGTATCTTGAAGATACTTTGTTTGCAAAATACTTTTAGATTGGATTATGAGGGTGTGTTTGTGCATGGCGTTTTAATTTTTCTTGTTCAGAGGAAAAAAAATATTGTTTTTTTGTATCGAATAAATTCTGTCCATAACTAACTAGACCGATATTTTAAAAAAAAACAGAATCTTGAATTTTTCCTGACTAGCTTTCCCGGCGAACTTCGTATCGTGCCTCACACACAATCTTATATGGAAACGAGCTTTCCCGGCTTACTTCGTTACGCCATATAATATAAGATACTACAAAAGACTTGTCTCTATAGACTATGTTCTTTTGACTGCCCAGAATGGCCGAATAACAAATCAACAACAACAAACCACCTGTCAAAATATGTAAACAACGGAAAAAATATTGCACCTTGGGTTACATTATTTGAGTTTAGGTAAGAATCCCTAATTTTTTTGAAAATCTAATATAGCCGATGACACTCGGGATTAATGTAGGTTCCTACCAGTGAAAGAATTTTTCAAATCGGTTCAGTATTTCCGGAGCCTATTCGTTACAAACAAACAAACAAACAAATCTTTCCTCTTTATAATATTTGTATAGATAATTAAATGTCGTTTTAACTAACTTCCCCTCCGTTTTCCATATTTTGTCACCTTTTAAACCTTCCCTGGACTAGAACGAACATTTCAAAACCAAAATCAACTAAATCGTCCCGGCCGTTCTCGAGTTTTAGCGAGACTAACGAACCACGATATTTTTTCATAGATATAATAGTAGAAGGAGATAGACTAATTAACAAAGCCTATAGAATAGAGTCTATTCAATAGACTATAGATAAAAAATATTCCCAAGAATTCAAAATAGCGGATAGGCTTTAATTATGTAAATGTTTATATTTATTTAATTCTTTATGTAATATTTGATACTACTGTTTGTGCTATTTTGAATTTTTGCGAATATTCTGTACTATTATTATGTTCATCAGGGATAATGTAGGATTCATAAGATGAAAAAATGATAATGTAGGATTCATAAGATGCAAACGAACACAAACATTGTGTAAACTTACATTGTAGGGCGGTACAAAGTTCGGCGTGCTAGCTTGTTTTATACAGAATGTCCGGAGAAGTTATAACATCATTTTAAGGGTGTATTCTATGATCAATTTCTTCTACAAAAACACTCCATATGAGGGGTCGCAGCCTCACAATAAGTATGATTTTTTTAGTTTTTTGGCATAAGTCAACCCTGCCTTCTTTAAAATTCACAGTTAAAGATCAGAGGTCATGATCGAAGGCCAAGTAGTTGGGCTACCTAAGTTACTAACAAAATAACCAAGTATTGCCTTGACTTTTTAAAAAAAAAAAGGCTGAAACAAAAAAAAAGTGCATTTTTTTACGGTTTTTCAAAGTTACCACAAAAATATGCAGATGCTTTTTTTTTTTGTGTCTTATTGTTAGTTTGAGTTGTTATCCAAAATGGTATTAGATTTATTTCTTTACGTCTATTACTATTACTTCAGAAATTATCAACTACCAAAAAGACCCTTCGCTTTCACCTTTTAATTTAAGATTTCAGTTTAACCCATTTTTATTAAAAAATTAAGTCAATATTTAATTAATTTGTTAGTTATTTAGGTAGCCTACCTACTTAGCCTTCGATCAAGACCTAAATTAAGAGTCCTTTTACGCGAACAGTGGCGCCACTCTAACTCTAACACAAAAAATAAAAAAATGTATCTGCATTTTTTTGTGGTAACTTTGATAAACCGTACAAAATGCAATATTTTTTTTTTTTGTTACACCCACATAATTAAAAAGTAAAGGCAATACTTCGTTATTTTGGTAGTAACGTAGGTAGCCTAACTACTTAGCCTTCGATCGAGTTCTTAATGAAGCTTCTGTGATCCTATGAATTTAAAAGTAAGAGAGGACGACTTTTGCAAAAAAAAAACTTCATACGGAGGGGGGGTGGGTGAGGCTGCGACCCCACATTTGGGGTATTTCGTCGATAAAATTGATCATAGAATAAATACACCCTTAAAACTATGTTATAACTTTCCCGGACACACTCTTTAATGTTGTTTGTCCAATATACGAAATGAACGCGATTTACTCTTTAAAAAAAACTCATAAAAAAAAGTTATGTGAAAAGTATTTTATCTATAAAAAAGTATCTTCAAGATACGTATTTTGTATCTTGTATTTCAAATACTATTTTAGAAAGGTATTTGCATCTGGTATCTGAAATACTTATTTAAAAAGGTATTTGTATCTTGTATTCAGATACTTTATTCAAGGTATCTTGTACATCTCTGTCTCTATGCATCAAATTCAAAGAACAAAACTAATCTAAAGCTCGTGGCAATAAAATTGTCCCAATTGCCGCGGACGCTAAATAATAAATGAGCCTAGGTGCAATCTCGCCAAGACTTATTATAAATTTTCGCAGCAGAATATCTCGCATTTTTCAACGCCCTCTGAGCTGCCAGCGAAGTCCCCACGGTCACCTCCATACAACTTCATCGACTTAAATCTGACTCTCTTCAACAATAAGCGTTGATTTATCAAAATTAAATCTCTTTGTTGCGACAGTAATCAAATTTATCGCTTGTTTGAATCTTCAAATTCATTCCGAAGGGTCCGACCGAACTGTTTGCACTTCACTATTAGTATAATTATTACTTTTGTTAATCTTCGAGTTTTCTTTTTCGTAATTTTTTGTATAATAGCGGACTAATCCCTTAGGACAGTTGGAACTGTGGAATAAATATTAACACAGGGAACTTACTAATGTAGCTTGTTGGTATTGCACTTACTAAATAAGAAAATAATTTTCTTAAACATCTATTACACCGAACAAATGCTTAATTAAGTTAAGTTACGTAAATGTGTTGTAGCGCTTAACCGCGAAAGGTAAAGCAATGTTGCGCTAAGGGAGTCGAAGGCGAAGGCAGAAGTGAGATGAGTTTAACCCGACATGAGTTTGTTATATCTGTTGTGCGTGGTCTCATGGTGTGGCACACCTGCCGCCGCCTGCTCGTGTTGACGGCCATTCCGTCCCGACTCCCGATCCCTCGTCAGGACGACCGACATAGTTTGTTTTCTCATTTTTATAAAGCCGTGCAATAAAAAGTTTGCATTATACATTTTTTGGGGGCCATAAATAAGTGTTCCTGCAATATTGCATTTTAAGCATTTTTCAAAGCACCACAGTTATTTTTGTACGTTACTCTATAGGGGACATTAAAAAACTAATATCTTTAGGGCTCGTACAATACTTTTGAATTGTTATGTGCAATATGCGCTATTTATGTCAGCCAACAAAATTTTTAAGAAATATTGACAAGCAATTAAAGCATAAATACGTTAGCCTAACAGGGTGCACTTTCGAGAAAATAAAATTACGAGTTGATAAAATGAGTTAAGTTACGGGGTGTCATCTATTAGTAAACAAACAAAAAAAGAGTGGGGCGAGGGTCACGCGGTGTTAATGCTGTTTCAGAGAGGCAAATGGCTCCATTCTTCGCGCCACTGCCGGTGCCGCCGCCGCGCTCCCCTGCCCGTGCACATTGTATGCATCCGAACCGTGCTAACAAAGTTGTCCAGTCATGGCCTACGAATTGTATGCCGCAGGGAACATACAGATCGAACGTTTAATATAGCTAAGATACAGCCCAGGACATCTTGCATGGAAGAAATAGTTTCAAGCTATAAGGCGGTCTATTCCAATTATTAAGTTTTTTTTTAACTGCAATAAAGCGTCTTTACCTATCTTTTATTTTAATTCGTTAGGTTTGTAAATTTAGAACGTATTCCCGCCATATAGCCATAACAAATTATCCTGCAAGACTACAAAAAAAAAAATTAGAAAATTTACTATCTTATTCATTGATTAGCTTTCTTTTTATCCCTTGACCGCTAAATAGCATAGGAAGGGTAGGAGGCACAAATCCGAATTTTCCACGGTTTTGGATCCAATTAATTTTTCAAATCCTCCATGCACGCGAGGGCGAGTAAGAACGGGTTTATTGTTATGTAAATCTGTGTAAAGTTTCTTTGGCAGGCGTAGGCATGGCTAATTGTTAATTCGGTTAATGCGCTTACGAGATGGGACGCCGCTTCTATCCTGCCCGCTGTAATAAAGGATTACACGCCTGACCAGAGCCCGTGTTTGCGGTTAGAAAAGTACATTTAGCACAGGCGCGCGAGCTAAGGAGCCTCTGAAGGAGGGGTCTAGAAATTGGTTGTTTAGACACTGCAGTTACTTCATAAATAAATAAAATTCTTTAATTATGGCAAAATGAACAAACTATCTATAAAGATAACTTATCTGTTGTGGAATCTGTTATATCGATTGTAGTCTAATGTAAACTTTGACTTTTGCTAGTATTTATTTAACATAAGTTTATATTCCACCGCTATTTTTGTTTAATGGAATGCTCACTGCATGTTATTGGTCATATCAAAATGAACGAGGATGAAAGGTGTACGTTGTACTTATTAATTCCATGAGTATAAAATAATCAGGGATTAGTGAGCATAACTTAATAGGGTCAGGTCGGGTCCGCAGCGCGTCGTCGGGCGGCGCTCAGGAAGACGAATCACATGCTTCGTTAACTTCTATACACCGCTGATCATTATATTGATTTTACATTTTAATAAATGATGTAAGTAAGAGATGTACAAGCTAGTAAAGCCGAAGCTATTCATGTTGCTATAAGTACATATAAAGCAGCGAAAAAAAAAACATGTAGGTAAGTATCTGTCGTAAATGCAAAGTTAACAAAAATGACAGGGAACAATGTAAACAAACCTGAACAAGCGAGGATTTCAGCAACAACCCGAGTGAAATAGCTATACCCCCATTTTGTACCTACATAGTTGTGTCTAGCTCCTAATAAAAAAATAAAAAACAATTCTGCAAATAACAGTGCAAATTATAAAAAAAACAAAAATCATTTCTAAAAACTAATTCTGTTTGCTGTGACATTAGCTATTCATAGAAAAAACAGCCGACAATAGTAATCAGGCGTTTCGTTGTGAAGGCGAAATCACATTTCGTCGGCCGCCCAGGCGGGGCGGTGCCAAGCACAGATTTCCTCGGCAATATATCGTGAAATTAGTTTAGTGGCACTATAATTACGCACCCTCACTTTTTATGGCCCCCGAATCTGGAGGTAACTTTAGCGAACCCTATTTTATAGTAAGTCAGCATGCTTGCTTGCTCAAATAACCGTTTTTGGCGAGATAGGACAACAAATGCCCTGAGAGTTGATTTGAAGAGTTGATTGTTTAGTAAGGGTTCACCGCTAGAGTTGCTGTATTCCTAAACCAGTAAGGCGGAATTCTTCAAAATCATCTTCAATATTTTTCAAATTAAAGTTTTGTTTCACTTAACTTATGAGCTGAATTTAAAGAGCTTATGAAAAGAGAGTTTGTATCATGTACCAGTTGGTCCAAATTCCAGAGAAAATGTATTATAATTGATATCACTTCAAAAACTTCCTGAATAAATATAAAATATGCTAAAAGCTACAACAATAGGTACTTTCGCATGGAAGGCTTAGTACCTACACTGTTTTATGTTATGACGGAAACGTCAGAGCGGCGTGCGCCGAGGTGATGAATCGAAGTTACCCCTGGCCAGCAGGCTACACCCCTGCCCGTCCTCATAGCTCTACTTGACTTGCCTACAAGTACCAAGTATATTTACAAGCAAATAAATAAAATAACAACCTTCCATTACATTTTATAGGGTTTTATTGTATAAAGTCTTAGAAGCTACAATTCGAAGTTCCAACCAATCAAGTACAATTATAATATTTCCGCCAAAGTCATCGGTAACTAATAAAACATATTAGGTATTATGATAAAATCGTTAAGAGAAATATATAATATATACTATAATTTTTTAAGTAATTATTGCGCAAGAATATTCTCAGTCGAGAAAAAACTTATATAAATAAGTATGTTAATTCATTACTAAGTAGGTAGTACATTGTTATAGCTAAAAACATCGAAGCTCACATTATATCCTATGATTGTTTTTAAAACGATTAAAATTGTTTGTATTTACAATTCCATGATAATATGATAAAGGAAATATAAAAAAAACATTAATAATTCTGTATGTCCTATGTAGTCTGAGCTGAGCACAAACATGCGACAAACATTCTTACCACGCTCGACACGCTCTCGTGGATAGCGCGACTAGAAACTGTCTGACGAGTTTAATACGGAAAGGAAATATATTTTGCCCTATCCAATAATGAATATGATTGGACAAACTTCTCGAGGTAAGACAATTTTCTCGCATTTGTGCTAGCTAGGATGGTTGGTTACCAAAAATTATGAATGTCGAGGGTCAGATCAAGGAATGTTACTATAGCAACTCATACGTAAACCAAATAAATGCAGTAAAGAGCATACACAGTAATAGTAATCTGACCTTTTCCTGAATATAAATTCCCAGCCATAGCAAAGTTCGCAGTATCAGTAATATGTAGTGGGGTACGTCACCCACCTTCCACCTACTTGTACTTAGGTTAAGTAATATATAATTAAAGTATTATTCAACCAGATCAAACGTCTATCACTAACATAAGAGCTACTTCATTACATGGCGACCCTGCCAGGATACATAGTCTTTCATAATCGTAAAATATAACACATACTTATGTTTATGAAATATACATATAAAAAAGTACTGATAGTAACATTTTTATAGGTATTTAAAAAAAACTTTATCAATAACTTTTTTTTTTTAGTCAGGTATATAGTAAAGAAAATAAAAACTCCAATTGAATATAAGTTTAAACTTATTTATAAAATTTTATCCTAGTTTTGAAAATAACGCACTTAAAAAAACTCTGAATTTAATATTTATAAACTTTCTAATAAACACAAAACACAAAAAAAAATCACTGTAACCGGAGCAGAAGGAGTCTTGCCGAAAATAAAAAATGAAAACTGCGCTGTACTATTGTCGTGATTTTCCGGATAAATTGTTCTTGTAATTTTTGCCAAAGAAAACAGTTGAAGAGGAAGCTAATGAAAAGGGCATATTACTTCTTATGATAAATTTTTCTTACTTTCTATTTCACTGGTGTCCATTTCACTGTCTAAAATATTCTTTCACTTTTTCATTTCATTTTAATGATTTCACTGGCACTCAAAACTTTCAGGCCGACCGGCGCTGCCTACTTAGTTGGTGGCAGGCCGGCTGGCAGGGTCGCCATGTAAGGATGTTACTCTTGTGTTAATGCAAAGACGTGCTTACTGGTTGAATATTAGTTTAATTATATATTACTTAACCTAAGTACAAGTGGGTGGAAGGTGGGTGACGTACCCCATTACAAATAAATAAAATGTATTTTCAGATTGAAAATAATTAAATTATCCCAGGATGCACAAATACCAATGCGAAATAAAAGCATTAAAGTGACTACTTAATTGAATTTTATAATATTTAAGTACCTACATTTTCCTTAATAAGCTTTTGAGAGAGCATTATGTCCATGTTTAGCTCTTATCTAAATTAAAGCAGATATATGATGATGGTGAACGCTACTTTTTATTTTATTGTTAACATCTAGTATAATTTTCTAGAAAACACATCGAAATCTTAATTTTATATTTTGATTATTGAAATGTGTTATGGTTATTAGACAGTACTCCACTTGGCTCTAAATGGGCTCTTTGTGGTTATCGATTAGAGCAGTAATGTCTCAGAATCTCAATTGACGTCAGTCGTCAGCAACCCGTGTGTGGCAATGTTACATTAGCAAAGATCTTCATTTCGAACTAGCACAGATGAGGAGCACTGCCAACTGTACAATATTATGTAAAGCATATTATACTATTACAACATTATTTCTCTATTAAATATGGTACTGATATGACATCAAGTAAATTCTCGTTATTTACTACTGATTAATTACGGTTCTGGCAGACTCATCAGCGTTGCATTAGTGCAACATGTATCGCATCTTTGCAACATTTACTGAGTCAGGGCCATTTTGCGCTCACAACATTAACGTTAATTTGCAAATTTTCATATTGGTTTTTGGTTTTATACCTCGTTTTATATATTTTTTTGTATGTGTTGTGTGCGCAAATAAAGATCTGCCTATTTCTATGATTATACTTTACACAGATAGTAAAACCATAATTTTAAAAAAGATAATAAATGAGGTCATGTGCACTAAAATATGGATGTGTATTTAATATAATTATTTAAGAAGTTCTTTTTTTCTCAATCAATTGTAGGAATAGGAGTGGAATGTTGTTTTTTTATTTATACTGTCTATAAAAGTTATGTTCTTATTATTAATAAGCTCGGCACAATAAAACCTTCTAACTATTTATGAAAACATTTTTATCCAAAAGTGTACAGTCCGAGCCCGAGCTATGTGTCCCTTTGAATATGAAAACCATCTATCTTTTAGTGCATCACTCCTGAATCACATCGACCATTTTGTACAAAAATATGTTAATAATTTTTTAAATTATTTATAACGTCACCTCCTTACACGATTCTATAACAGTTACAATTAAGTTATATTTAATTATTATACATTACTAAAACGCGGATAATTACTGGGTTACTTTTAATTGGCGAGTTTGAATAAAGCAAACTTTATTTTGATAACATAGAGTTCGTAGGTTCGCAGAAAAATCGGAGTTTTAAACTTGCAGATTGATAAACCTTTTTCGCCTGGCTGTTTCATCGTCATTGTACCCTGGCGGGGCTGCACTTAAGGGGCTTACCACATAAAAGTTATTAATAATATAATATAAATCGACATAATAGGTTTTAATTTGTATTGATAAAAAAACTCAGAACTTGTGTCTAAGAGTGAATGAAACAGATACAAAGACCCGTAAAGAAACATCGATATTCAACCTAAGAATGTTCGTCCCCGCTGAAAATTGGTACCCGGACCTCTGAAGTCACGGCATCATAACCCATTGAACCACGGAGTTAAACGTAATTTAATTATTCGTCTAACGATTTAGACTATGTCTTACTTTTCTGTGGTAAAGCCGTAAGCGTATGAACTTAAAACAAGTCAGTATTGAGTTATCACGCGCAGCTCGCGCAGCTTGTGCTATCTGGTAACATGAATGGGGTGCTTATAGTTTTTTTTTCCGCGTAAGAAATTAAGAAAGTAAATGCGTTTATAATGTTGATGTTACATTACGTTATTAAGATTATAAACAGTATAAGTATCTAGTTTCTTCTTATTACCTACATACTTACTTACCTCTTTGCAAAAATGATAAGAGATTTAATCGACATAACTATAATACAAAAAACATGAGACGTTACGCTTTTCTTTGATTTGGCGCATAAATGTTTTTTGTTAATTTTGTTAAATATTTATACGAGAGAAAACATCTAGTTTTTACACATCATAATAATATATGGCTAATCAATAATGTCATCATTCAAACAGGATGGCCAGTATGTAGCTTTTTATAATAGCTTGTTTTAAAAAACATTTAATTTCAAGATCTTAATTACTTACATAAAGAAAATGAATAACAAAATATAGCGATATTGGCCATGATAGGACAGGGTGATACAACTATTATGTTACATTTTCAGTTTTCAATGTGAACTGTTTTAAATGTTTAGGTACTATTTTCGTACGTATTCGCATTATTCCACCCATTCATTAAAGTTTCATCAAAAACAAGCTGTACTTGTGAAGCATCTTTGAAATGACAGCCCTAATTAACCCAAGGTATGTCATGTCCTTTCGCGCCTTCCTTCACCGTTCTGTACAAATTTCTGATCAGTCAGTTCCGCCCTTAACTCGGCATCTCTGCCGCAAACGCTTTAAGTTTTAAAATTACGTTTCCTAAAAGAGTTCCCTTAAATATCACATTATATTTATATGGGACGCGAATATCCAACGTACATACACGTATGAATTAGTTCAGTCACACTAAATAAGGTAACTATTTACACTAAACATGGGAAAAATAAAGAGGAGAACCCTCCCACAACCCTCAGAGATTTCAAATCACCGACGTTATTATAAACTAGGTAATACGGGAATCTATTAAAATTAAATTTCTTGACACTTTGATATGTTGATAAAAATATACAGTCACGCTAAAATAGGTAATTACTTGGAGCGAGCTAAATATTTTTCAATTTATTATTCACAATGAATCAAAAAGTAACTAATGTTTTTCAGTATTGGCTCTAGTATTTTGCACAGTATTATTGTAAGTTTCTTCGATTACATACTACAATGAAATACATTGAGAGATCAAAATACCAAACTATTTCTATACATGTATATGTCTTATATTCTATATCTGTCGTGTAAAATATACGACAGAGGAGCGGGGTAATTTTAAACAATGAAATGAGCGCCTATTTCAGGGTTGGGCTTACAATGTCTGGATAAAAATAAAAATTGAAATATATATTTTTTAACAATTTTCTACAATACTGAATTCAAGAACAAGCGTAGCAAGTAAATTTTATTTCTTTTAACACTAGCAAAAAATCTTAATACTATTTTCAACAATCAAATCGCAACATTCATCACCATTTTATTTTCTCTACGAATTAAGAGTCATTTTTCGTCCACATTATATCACCTACACACTCATGCTTCCGTTTTCTTGAACAGGACGTTATTTAATACAGTTTTTCGTATGTATTTTAATCACTGAATGGAAATGACAACACTGCGGGGTACAGGGGTAATTCTAAGTACTATAGATCTAAGCAAGTTATATGGAATTACTAGGTGTGCGCGAGGTCGGCCTTTAGAAATAGGTATTTATTATGATTTTCAAGTAATCTAGACATTCAAAAAGGTACGGAACAGGTATCACTGAGGGAAAATAATGCACAGATTGAAACATGACGTAGGCGATGCTGAGGAGCGATCACACTATCTCGTTTGTGTCGGTGCTCTGAATAGAGTCGTTCTGTTTGGCGCATTGCTGAAACAAAACGGTTCGGTTACTTGTGAGACAAGCAGTATTTAATTACGTTATGCAAAAATTATGCATCGCTTATCAATCTTACCTCCTGTTTTTTCTCCCAAGTCTTCATAGCGGACTTGTACTTTTCAAACTCATGGCACCAGGTCGAGTAAATCTTTTGGTATTCATTGCTCTTTGCCGGAACGTTGCAGCTGTAAATAAAAAAAAGTAAGAATATGATTGAACTAATGCACCTCCTACACACAGCCAATAATATAAATAATTATTACTCAAAACCGTCTCTAGTGTTTTGTTTATAAGGACCAAATTCGAAATTGCTATATCCTTACCGGGTCACCAAGTAATGAGAACTTTGTACTTATTTCAAGACCTGTACCCATTTTATACAAAATCTTGTAGCTTTAGTCACAGATAAAAAAGTATCTAAGTTGCTAAATAACTAAGAAAAATGTGATATATTCTCACCGGTGGGTGTCGACAGTGACATTGTAAGAGCAGAGCAGCGAGCCGCCCAGCCAGCAGTCGTAGCGGCCGTTGTCTCCCTCGTTCACCGCGATGATCAGCAATCCGTGCTCCGAGGTCTCGATGTACTTGTCAGGTCGGCTGTGGACGAGGTTATATTTTAAGGTTTGTACCGACTGACTGTTGCTGATTAGCTGATGGATGGGTATCGGACCGCACTAAGGTTTTGTATTCTAGTAAATACCTAGTGGATTTTTTCAAGATTGGCGTTTCAATGCTTTATATGACACTTTAACACTTTTCGGTTTTGTCAATAAAACAATTGGTACTTTAAAAAGATTTTTTTTTATATCTTTATTTTTGCTCAAACGCAACCTAATGTAGAAAATATTTAAAACAAAGCGATATTACTAAAAGCATCACGACGACACAAATTGTTTAAAGTTTGAAATATAAGATGATGTCATGAATACATTTTCTTGCTCCCGCTGCGCTCACCTATTTAAGAAAATAATACAAATAACTGCAATGAACCGGAGGTATGGTGCCTTTACTTCAGTACTTGGTAGACAGTGGAAGGCGCGGGCTCCACGGACCCTTCGTTTTAATTATACCGCCGGAAGTGCGATAGCGGCAGATTTGGAAACAGTTTAATTAATGTTGTTCCGTGCGTGTTTTATTCAAGAGTTTTGTGAATAATTTAGAAACAGTTTACTTTGCAATTAGGGCTTTCTTAACTTGTTCCTTTAATTTTGCATAATCTATCTGTTTAAGTTGTTTGTTAGAAAAGTCGGTCATGAGATATTTACGTACTTGAAAGCGATGGCGTGGCGTCCCTTGTCCTTGGTGTAGTGGTACCAGGCGACGGCACGCGGGGCGAGCACCTCGGGCATCTTCACGAAGCTGCCCAGGTGCAGGCTCTGGCCCCAGGTGGCCGAAACGGGCTTCCTCACGATCGACGAGTCACAGATATCAGCGGTTTCGTTTGCAACATCTTGCACGAGGCTGTGGAGAAAGGAACAAATAAGATCGCAGGCTCGTCTCTATAGGCTTGCCATTCGCTTTGCATTAAAATTCGCATTGATCGCATTGCAGTGAGTAGCCTATGTCGTTTCGATGTAAAGAGTAAAGGTAATGAAGAGTAGCAATAGCAATCACCCAGGCATGTATTCGCGGCAGAGTCCAGAGTCGCGGTCCCAGCCGCAGTAGGGGTCGCGGGCGCAGCGCACGCAGGCGTCGTAGCGGCGCGCGCACAGCGCAAGACGCAGTTGCAGCACGCGGTGGTCGGACGCGGCGTACAGCGAGCCGTGCGCGCGGGAGATCGACATCGCCTGTGGCAAACAAAACGTAGCACGGTTGCAGTGGGAACCCTTCTCTAGTTTGCCATGTAGACAGCCATCTGACATTCAAGTGGCTGGCATTTTAAAATTTACAACCAGGTTAATTTTTTATGAAGGTATCCATAAAAAGTAATTAGTTTGTTTGATTTCCAAATCGTTGGAAAACGGTTAAATACCAAATATACTATCGTGGAAAAGGAGATGCTTGGAAATAGTCAGCCATAGGCATGCCAGGGCACAATGAGGATTGTCAACGAAACCGCAGCGGGATTCCTGAGCCTCAAATCTCGATGTCTTTTGTACTATCTATTGCGCAAAAATCCCGCCAAAATTCTTTCACAAAAGGATTCCGACTAGTTTTCCCGAAACCGCACCTGTCTGTGAACGAAGGCGTATCTGACATTTATAAAAATACACGTCTACCTCATTTTAAAGAACAATTGGAAACAATTACATGACAAAGTTTTAAAAAGAGCGCGAGCAAGTAAAGTCACTTAAAGCTTAAAAAGTAAAACTTTCGTTTTAAAAAATCGCATCGACGTTTTTGTAGTCGCCAAGCTAAAACTACAAAACCGTCCGATACTCTGCAATAAAAATAAAAATTACTTTTGTGAAAGAAAAATTTACAGAAAAATGCGATTTGTAAAAAGTTATAAATCCGCAAGATACCGGACGGTTTTGTTGACAATTATCGCTGAAAGAAAATCAACTGTATATACAGTAATAAAAAAAACATAGCAAACACAATTCGTAGTAAGATTAAATAGAGGTACATCGTCGTAAAAATTTTAATGATGAACCTTTGAATTTGGAATGTTTCGAACAGTTTGGATGAAAGTGAAAGGCTATAAAGTTGAAATTCTTTATGTTATTGGTACTAGAGTGCTTTTTAAGTCTTATGCTAGAACGAAGGTTATTAACAACCGCAACTTGCACCTTGGAATAATTTTATGGGACTGTTAATTTTCAAACGCTTTTTCAAATTCGTGGTACTGTAAAATATTTAATAAAATTACCTGAATCGGTTCACCGGGAGTCACGTCGAAGATGTCGAGCAGGGCGGACTGCGTGTCGCCGTTGCGGGTCCATTGTACGATCTTGTGAATCTTTCCCTCGTCTGTAACAATTATCTTTTTAAATATTTGTTCGATTTTTGTTCACATGTCTACGGCGTATAAGTTTTTTTTTAACGCTTTTTTGTATAATTTATTTGAAAATGGAATAAAAAAACTAAATTTCTTGTCTTTTAATTAGGTAGGACTAATATAAAAAAGAAAATAAAACAATTATGCCTAAAGGTGTGTACAGTAAGTATAATTCGTCGGTAAGCGGCGTCGGCGTGCCTAGTCTAAACTAGAGCGCGGCGGGAGCGTTCAAAACACGCCGCATGTTGCTGCCGCGCACGTGCCGCGCCATGTCTGGACGCACCTTAACGCACTCGTACGTACAGTAACACACTAAAGTACAAAATGCTTAATATGATTTTGGTTGTAACAATAGGTTTGTTTTGTTGTTGCGGAAGCGAAGGGGTTCGTTAAACACAAGACACGAATTAAATTAATTTATTGTCTGCGGCCGGCTTCATCCGTGCGGCATGATTTCCACCAAGCCGAGACCGTGCAAGTTCACTAATTGATGCCACACAGCGGATCAAAGGAACCGCGGAGCTGCTTACGCTGCTATTCAAAGTAGAGTTTATGTGATCTTATTATTATTATCAATAACTATCAACTGTGAACTAAACCACTAGTCGCGTTGTCGCAGAGGCTCACTCCTGCTAGTGGCAGTTGCGCTTCGACATAATCTGAAGACGTGTTACTTACTTACTTATAATTAGTGTATTAATTATTAACTAGCTGTAGAATCACTATGAAACAGAAAACATAATTAAAAAACTTTTCTAAAACATAATTTTTTAATCAATTTTGAAAACGCAATTTTCCTGAAACCTTAGGAATAACTGTTAATCAAATCGGGTCCCAACCCACCCAACGAAATCCCATACCTTTGTTTGTACGTTACTTTTATTCTAGCTACAAAATTCGGGTGACCGTTTCAAAGGGAACAAACGAATGTATTTTGTAAGAGACTGGTTACGTACGGGACACACGGCTACGACGACACAACAAAGCTCGGCAATTCAATACGAAGGCAGTATAGGTTCAACACAACAAAGCGTTGGAACTAGTAACGAATTAATATTCGGGCCACGAATCTTAATAGCTAATTGGGTTAGAGGCTTGTACAGTAAGTGCCACACTAGGTTACATACAATAATATTAAAGTTTGGGAGTCGTAGCCGCACGGCTCGGAGCGGGGTGACAAGCGCTCGCTGATCGACTTTGATGCTGACTGTACGTGCATACGACTCTAATCGCTAATAGGATTTAAGTTTATGATTTAGTGATTTAATATTCTCTTTGATGTGATTTCACTCTGATTTGCATAATTTCGATTAATTTGAAATCATTATTTTAGTGCGCCCTATCCATGCCCTATCATATAGAGTTCTTCTACGTTGTTATGTTCATTTATCAATCAGTTTGACAGTATTTTTGTATTTCCATCTATCACAGATAAACGAATTGATTAAACCATTTAAGCAGTCATTATGTACGTTTTAGTATAACACCTTAACTTGCGATAACAATAATGAAGAAATGCGAACTAAGGGAATTCATTCCCCATTCCCATTACCTCATTGCATCGTACGAGGCACCTCTTTGTTTCCCTTGCTTTCTTCATATAAACAGAAACGTATTTGCGGAGGGCGTCTTTGTGCGTGTTCGGGGTATTCGTATTGTTTCTAATACACGAACTTACGTGTGTGGTTTATGAGATAATGGGACGAACAAGGAAAAGCATTCACCTTCTCTTCGTATTTCGTTCAAAGGCCAATAAGGTTTAAATATTTTAAGTCTGTTTATTGAGTCCGACCGCAGCGTCGCCGAAAACCCGAGACTTCAGACAGACGCAGTTTACAGCAGCTCGTCTCACAAGCAAACCGCATTCGCTAAATCTTATACCTTTAGTTCCTAACAATACAAAGATTAGTTGAAGCCAAAGAAAAGTTCTACTCGGAAAATTATGAAAGGAAAATTCAATTTTTATATTAACTCTTCTAAATATTTTATCGTGCTTCATGTATAAGTTAATTTTGCGTTTTAAGCACAAAGTCTTTATGGGGAATGTGCGGCATCTTAAAACAGAAATGCAGCCTCGGGAGCCACCGGGACTCGCCCGGCACTCATTAATTCCGATCACGGTCGGGTCGAGCCAAATAATTAAACATTACCACATTGAGCCCGCTGCGTAGCCCGCACCTCCCGTTCCGCCAGCCAGCAACAAACAATAACCAAATTCATCAACCTGCTCAGTTGCAGTGCACCCAATCCATTTAAAATATATTTAAGAACATAGAAAAATTTAATATACTGTACCTACTTAGTATATTTATTTTCCAGTGTTTTCCAGATTTTCAAATTACCTGTGTCAACGGGGAATAAAAGGCGTGACATTATATTTTTTTTTTTTTTTATGTGTGTCAACCAAATTTGTCATATTTATGATAATATTTAGAGCCTGCATCGGCTAACGTATTTTTTAATAAATATAGAAATAGGTTTGTTAGCTAGAAATTGCTGAATTTGAAATACTTACAAGATGTGGATTTATTTTTTTACTATATACCTGATACTATAATATCAAGACCGGTCGTTGTGAATGTCTTTCGGCTGAAATGATGAATGATGATGATGACTATATTCCTACTTTTTTAACTATATATTTGATATATTTTATCCTTAGAATACCGAATAGAATCTATTGCGATAAAGAAATGGGTGATCTTTATTGGAGTTTCTTATTTTTTTTTTATTAAAGGTAAAATTGATCGAGAATCGTGGAAATAGCAGCGCGTTACCGTACATAATTTTAGAAAAAAAAACCAAATAACTCTGTTTTCTTATTAAATTATGTTCTATGACTGAAAATATGTATGACAAACTTCAAGAACATTTATTTTGTTTTGTTTTTTGAATAACATATTTTGCTAACTACTTGAAAAACTATTTGGGATGACTAAGCTTTTGCGTTATTTAAACCCCTCGTATTAGTTTTATTACTCAAAGAGGTATAAATTTCCCAACACAAAGTATACAGCTTTAACCTTTATTGCTTTTCATACGAAATTCTTCGGATAGGAATAGATTTACCTGTAATCAATTGAATGTTTTTTTTTTTTGGAAAGCACCCCTCTGGTTGTCGCATGCAATTTTGTCAATAAAAGAAAATAGCTGAGAGGGGTTCCAAAGCACGCTCTCGAAGTTTTACTGTTTCAATTGTTACCTTCATAGGTTCTTAGGAATAGAGAAGAGATATTTAGGACAAACACATACATTTAATACTGAAAGGAATCCTATTCTTATTAGCTCAAGAAGCGAGGGTCTATCGCGATTCGCAGTATGTAGATATGCCCGTTTTACGAGGCCGTAAAGTAAAGAAGTTGCTTTTATCGCTGGGCAACGAGCGCCTTATTTACGAGGATGCCGAATATTGCCGTCGTCGCTCTAATTCTACCTGAAAACACAAACAACACAGTAAAAAGTAGAATTTACTGTGTAAGTTGCAACAGTTTAAAGTATCCAATCAAAAAACCACAAACCAAATAAGTCCTTAGCATTATTATTTTCACTACAAAGTATGTTTTAAAAATAACAACGGAATTGAAAATATTGAATAAATCAACGAGTCCTATCCTGTAAAAATATTAAATATCCAGTTACGGGGAGGTTTTTATCGAGCGTCGGAGTGGCGCAGCGATTATTCCAAACACGTTCCAAAGGTGTATTTTTAAAGGAGGCTCTACGGTGGCCGGCGAGGGTGTCGCGCCGCCAGCCGCGCGGCCGCCACCGCCCGAAAACTTCACCGCTCGTGCACCTTTTGATATTCAATATAGTAGGGTCTAAGCAATCCTTTGATGAGATGTTTTATGCAAAAAACGTTGAGCGCTCCGTTAGCGGGCGCGAATAAGCATCCCGATGCCGGCGCATTAGTATTCCCGATACCGAGCGGGACCGCGGCCTCACCCACGCTTTTGGGGAAATAAAAAATCAATGTGTATTTTCACAGAACGCGATTCGAATTCTAATTATGATCACAACTAATTGCCTTGTGTTTGTAGAGTAGCGACCGCTAGCTGATTTGGGGAGCCCCGGGCCACGTGATTTTGTTATAAGGTCAGATTGACAGACGTATAGTATCATGTCTGTTCATATCAAAAATGTATATAGTTTTAAAAATACATACAATTTACAATCTTAAACACGTAAGAATAGGATCCACCCGCACGTACCACACACGACCCTCATAGAAAAATGTATTTTTTTTTCTAATCCTAATTTTAACAGAGTGGGTAGTGGGTATAGCTAACAAACGTACAATGGTTCCGTATTCCGACAAACTACAAAATACGCTGTAGGCAGGCAATCAAGAGAAGCGTTCGAAACTGAAAAGCGGAAGCGAGGTAGATACCTACCAAAGGTGTTGCGAACTATAAATTACTTCAGGAATTTTGTTCCGACGTATCGTATCGCTGCCGGGCTATAAATATTGTTCATTTTCGTCCTGGGGGTAAAGCATATCGACGGGGCCTGCAACGATACTAAGTTAGACCAACTCTGTCTGAGCCAGCCGAATAAGAGAAAAGTTACGACTTTTAATTTAGCTTCAATCAAGAAGGTTAATCGATGCTCCTTGCAATAATAACGTTAGCTCAGTGGAATTTTAAAGAATAATTGCTTGGCTTTAAGAAAGTAACGTAGTTAGAAGTGTTGAAATTTGTTCAAGTTCAGTCACGTATGCTGGCTTTTAGTTTACTTTATTTTATTTTTAGAAAATGACAGATGATTAGCAATATTACATAAATCCAGCTAATATTCTGTACCAACCATCAGACGTGGCGTGGCTGGTTTATTTTCTACTCCGTTGCTTGACAGTTATAGAATAGATGGTATTAGAAAAAGTAACCAAAGTCTGTCTCTGGACGCACTTTACATATCGTTTGCTGCTGCCCGCATTTCATGCTTACAGCAAAACTTAGACTTCATGCACTTAAGCAAATGGGTTCCCAATATCGAAAATAATGGCTGGCACGGCGGCGGAGCGGCGTATCGTTACATCTTTTTCCAACGAACTTTAGCCGCTCTGGCTCGTGAAATATAAACAAAATTCTTGTAAAACATGTTCAGGCTTTGCAAAATTTTAAGAATTTTTAAAAGGTGCAATGAACAAATATGAAGGAAGTGAAGTTATGTATTGCTTAGGCCGAGACTACGACACAGACACAATTTATTAACCTCAGTGATAAAGATATAAGTAGTAAAACTGAAATTAAACATTTGGGAACCGAGTAAGTGCCGGATAGAAAACACAGTTTGGTAAGTGCACGCCGCACGCCATGGTGCCACGCTACGGGTATTAATTACACTCTTGGTCCATTCAGAGTTGAAAGTTAAAGATAACTTTATTTCAACATCAAAGGACACCGGTCCGTGACTTTTAGATTTCATAATTACGTTATGGAATGGCAATAACGACTGCGACGAGACGGCTATGTGAATTTTAAATCGTATTTAATAGCCGGCCGGCCGCCGCGCTTGCCGCCCCGCCGCGCCACGCGCGCCGCCTAGCCTTCGCCTAGCCACACCACACAACCTACGACGGGTCCACTAGTATTTTAAACTAAAAGAATGGGGTAAGTTTTTTTTTTAATTTATTTATTACAACTACAATTAAATAAAACAAAAATTCTATAAATTTTTTTTTGTAATTGAAATTTGAAATACCTACTAAAGACTTCTTAATAAAGTACTTCACATAAAACCAATGATATATATTATATTATATTGCCACTATAACTATAAACACAACCACAAAGACGTATAACAACTTTACTTGGTAAGAAAATAATAAAAAATGGCCTGACTTAAAAAATAAATATATGCATTTATATTTATTTAACTTTACATATATAAATAAAGTATGTTTCCAATTTGCAGACAAAGGAGCCCTTGATTATGAAGAGTCTTAGAGGCGTGCGGCGGCTGCGTCTAAACTCGAGAATTTAATTAACTTCGTTAACTTCTAAATACTCTCAACGTCTTATTTGATACCGCGCCCTTCGCAGTGACATATTTCTAGGTAAATGTTACAACTGGAGTGATAAATAGTAAATTACTGAAATCTATATTTATTAAAAAGTTCATAGGTTTTAAGAAACTTTTTTATAGTCGTCATAAATCGCCAGTTCGACAATTATTTCATTATAATATTATATTTGATACCTAACATACATGTACCCTTCAGTCGATGTCGATACAAGGTAGACATATGTGTCTGCGGTGCAGGCCTCGCCGCTACTTACCAAACCGCTGCGCAGTTTAATGCATATTATAGCGCGGTAACCACTCAAAATGTGTTAGCCAGCAAACGACGAGAAATAACTCTGCGCCCTCCCCCGCCCGCCGCTCCACTCCACATACTATATTGAAAGAGTAAACTGTCCTTTTTCACGGGCGCCTTGAGCTCTTTGTGCTGCCAGTATTTTACGACACTTATTTTGCACTCAGCGCATGACTTTAATAAAGAAGACATACAAGAGTTCCGGATTTTCTGACACTGCTGCATATTGCACGTTTAAAAGCTACTAAATATATGAAGAGCGCTACTTTAGAGTTTTACCTTTTGTTTTGCTAGAGCTCAAAGGTCAAAGTTTAGTTATGATAAGACAGTTTTGGTCCTATGACATCAATGGCTCAATCACTACGAGAACTGCGACTAATGATATCGCTATTACAAAATATTTTTCAGAGCAGCAAACCTGCACACAGTACAAGTATAGTAACATAGATGGATTTTCAGAAATAAATTTAATTCATCAACGCGCGCTAACACAACGGGTAGCACTCAACCACGCTTTGTGACTATGGAAAATTGTCGAAAATTGCAACAACAAGGCGAAAATTACCACTCTGCTACCACTTGCCTCCAAAATTTGTGCGGCAGCAGCGGCCGTGGTGCCGAGACCAAGAAAATTATTTAAAATATTATACTTCATAATTGTCTTCATTTTATGAATTGTGAAAAAAAAATAAACTTAGTTTCTTGTGAAAAAATAATAAGTCTTTGTAGCTTACTCCCATCACGGCCAAGAGCAAAAATTGACATAGACGAAAATTGGAAGGCAAACTTTTTAATTTGAGCGGAGATTCAGCCGCCGCGGCACCTCGCGGCCGCTGTCCACCCGTCACGAACCAGACGAGTTATGGCCTTTGTGCCACTTTCACTCCCTCACTCCCTCGCCAGAACAGCGTCACTTTTTAATTTCCCCAGCAGGGTATTTTTTGATTCTGTATTTAATTTCTACAAAATTCCTATGTGAATTCGCGTTTTGGAATGCTATCCCATTTCTCATGCTTTATAAAAGTTAATGTGTTTTCCCTTTTCAAACAATAACGCCGCAATTCGAAATTTAAAAAAATGTGCAGTTGAAGTTTAAGTTACATACTTTAAACGTATTTTTAAAGTAACGTAGTGAAAACGTACTCTATACGTTTTTAATTATAAAAGTTTCCTATACGCTCAGAATACCTACCCTATGCGATTCCCATTATAAAACAAATCATCAAATAATTACAAACAAAGAGTTCTTTACTCGAAGGTATAGTAAGTAGCTTCTTGTTGAATCAAAATAAAGCTGGATTAGCTTTAGAAGTCATATCCCTGTAAATACAAACAATCGACTTACTTGTGCCAACGTAGTATACGGTGTAGTCAATGGTATGTCCCATCATCTCGACCTTGAGCCGGTCGACGACCAGACGCGTGAAGATCAGGTCGCGCTTGTAGTAGACGGGCTTGTCGCTCTCGTGGCCCACGGCGGTGTCCATCAGAGGATGCGATCTGGAGACCATTATCACCATCAATACGGGCAACCATTCCAATGGTTATCCGATCATTTTATCTTACGTTTAAATGTGTATCGATTTTTGGCATAAAACAAAGTCGACGACCGTCGGTCGAACATGAGCTTGCATCAACAAAAATGCCATTTCTTTTAATAAAAATCAACGAGCTCCATCCAGCCGACGCAAAGTTTTCATTTTACATTTGTATTTCCAAGAGATTTTCAGGTAAAGTGTTAAATATCGACATTTCCACCGAGCATTGCGAAAAGGTGAGGAAATATAACGACCAATTGAAAATAATTTCTCACTCACGGGGCGAGTGGCGTGGCGTCAGATAATTAACAGGACGCGTCATCTGATAAAAGTGCCCGGGATTTCAATGAGAGTAAATTTCTGAAATCACTGGAGAGCGCGCGAGCCCATTGTTTACGCTCGCTGGGCCTCGGCAGGATAACGATCGCGTTAGGTTCGCGCGAAGGTTTATTTTTTAAGCAAAAAAGTCACTATGATCCCTCTCCTGAAAATCTAACTCTGTGATGTTTTGGAGAGTTGAATAGATAAGACTAAATTAATATAAGGTTTCTTTGATAAAGTTTGTTGGGTGTGAGTTTGTAATAGAAAGTAATATTTGAAGACAAGTAGGTTTTACCGAATAAAGTTGAGCACAGTGTCGGGCAGGGAGCCGGTGTCGTTGACGCAGGTGCCGGGGCGCGGCTCGGGCACGCGGCTCGTGATCACGGGCAGCCAGGCCGAGGACGACGTCGCCTGCTCCTTGAACTTGCCCGCGAAGGCGCGCATTATGTCCTTGAGCGAGAACGTGCAGATAGCCGAGCCCATCAGCCCAGTCGTCGTCGTCGTAAACACGCCGTAGAAGCGGTCGTCTTCCCCGGGGACCTTGTAGATGCTCTCTGTCAAAAAAAAAAATTTCACTGAACCCAAACTGCGCACGTTGACTTCGCCCGTTAACCATTATTCCATTCCATATTAATATTGTAGCGTAAAACGTGTGCACGCGACGGCGCCATATAATTAAGATTCGTGGGCGACGTAGGTATTTAGTTTGTAATGTCAGTTATTAAGTCGCGTGATTGTGGGGTGAACTTTATGTCTCGAGCCTCGGTGTCAGTGAAACTTGCGCTACAAATTAGTTTCTCGACTCATTAATGTCATTTCAAAGTATACAAACAGACCTCGCCGGCATAGGCACTTGTACACATTTCATGAAGTGTATAACAAAGTTAATTTCAAAACTTAATTTTATGTCTATTGTTGTATTCAAATACTTTGGAAAGTAATTTACGACTCATAAAATAAAGTTGTTAGTGAAGTTGTTTATTAGAGTTTTATACAATTAATAATTAAACAGTTGTGCACAATTAAACCTGAACTAGTCTTGATAAAGGTTACGAACAAAAATGTTCAAGAGCTTAAAATTGCCATAGGTGGAGTCAACACATGACAGCCACCGTGGTATTTTAGATTTCAGTAATTGATGCTATTAGTGAGATCAAAATTAAGTATGAATAACATGTCTTGAGCAAATACTTAGCTCCTGAGTGTTCCTATTACAGACTCATAAGTTATGCAAGCAATGTAACGGGGGCGTCCGCGTGAAAAACCGAGCAGGGCCAAGTTCCGCTCTTTAATATTAAATGAACCCGCTTTAAGGCTTCTGCAAAACGTAGGAAATCCTGTAGAATTTCGTCCCCGAAATAGTTAAAAGATTTTGTCATCGAATCTACAAATTTGACTGTAGTCGTTCTAAACAAAATATATAGAAAACATATTTGAAAATAAACTTTACAGGGATAGCGTTTATTTAATGCTTATTCATAGCTTTTCATAATAAACTGTATAGGTAAATAGACATTCTGATACCTTTATTTAGTTTTAGTTACTTTAGGAAACGTAAAAATAATCACTTACGTATCTCATTGAAGTAAAACGGAAACTCTCCGGGGATGCTGCAGTTGAGCCTGGCCTTCAGGTAAGTAGCCCAGTTCTGACTGAGGATATTCTTCCCGCCAGTGTCTCGCTTGCAGACTCTTGCCACCCGCGAGTAGACCGCCTTGCCGCAGTTGATGTACTCCACCGCGGTCTCGCGGAAGAAGAACAGCACGTAGTCTCCCACGTCGAAGGTGCCCACGAAGTTCGGTTCTGGGGGGAGATTTTTTTATTAGAGTTTGAGAGAGTTATCGTTGCTGTACAAAGAGGACCGAGTAAAACGATTTGATTGGTTTTACCTCAATGTTGATTAAAAAGAGAATCGTTTACCTGTTATTTATATTACTGTTTAGTATACTTAAATATACATAAACTACAATGAATACTAATACTAGGCTAAGGCATTACTTAATTACATTTTATTATTTATTTTTACTATTTTACTTTTTATATTATTTTTATACTCATATTTTACTTTATTTTTATTTTATTTTTATACTTTTTATTTTATTTTCGTTTTAATTTCAGTTTATAAGTAATGTAGTACTAACAGTACCCATTTTTAAGATCTTCTAAGATACAGGTCTCGGCCTAGTTTAGGATATTATACCACAAAAATATGCATGTACTACAACGATCTTACTGATAACTGTATTTATTTAATGTAACAATATACTTTTTAAGCAATAAACATTTTATTATGTTTCTCAATACTCTTCGGTATCACGGGATGGAGCTTGTTCCTTTGAGAGGCGTGCGAGGGGACGAATCCAACTCGTAGAGGCCCTTTTGAGAGTTTTGCTATATTGTATATGGATCAACAACCAGGCACCACCACTAAATGCACAAATAGATCATGCACCCAGAGGCGGCACCCAGAAGGTGATAGGAACTATTGTAAAATGGATGACAAGAAATGGTTTATGTGGGTGAACTGTTTAATAGACCGGTTAACTGGTGCTATGGAGTGAAATACCGGTACGCCTGCCTTTAATGCAACATTTCACTAATTATCATGGCAGGCGGTGACTCGCTGTCCACTGGGTGGGCTTCCACTAAGTCGCCGATATATTGGCAACGGGTCGCAACCTGGTCGTGGACAGCTAAGGTTGTCGAGAGGTGAGACTGCGGGCAGCATAAGATGCACCCGGCGTTATGACATTTTACACTTCCAACCTGGAGCATAGGCTTCGCTCTTGCTACTCCACTCTGGCCAGCTGGTGAAGGCAAGCTCAGAGGCGGGGGGGTGTCTGTGATGTGATGACTGCATGTGAGTGTGCGTGTGATGACTGCGTGTGTCCCCCTGGAGGTATAGGGTCCGTGGTGTCGCCACTCACCATCGACTCGCCACAAGCCGTCCCTGCGGTGACTAATTGCAATGGAAGTTCCAGAACGAAAGTACTGGAATTTCCACTGGGCGATGGGGTTTATTATTATTATTATAATTACTTAGAGCATAGGAACTATATTTAAAAAAAAAAACAATAAAAAAAATGTTTTCTGGCCTAGATAGTTGTAACGACTTGATATTGTATTTGCGGTGTAAATAAGTAATTTAATAAAGCTTAATTGAACCATTGAGTAATAAATAAAGGACCAACTTCCATCCCGTAGTTACGAGTAAATTATTAAATGTATAATCCCGCGTGATGGGTAATAAATATTCTATGAGGTCCTAGAACTGTAATATTTGGGGGGTAAGACGCACCGTTCGCATTAATAAGCACTTATTTGTAGGTCTCTTAATGAAATCGCCACGTGTTCTGTATTAAGCGAGCACAACGCGCGGGCAGGGCTTGGAACCTGCACCAAAAGTAACGTTTTTATAAAACGCTGGTATAGGGTTCTAGTAAATTGTAAAGCCAAGTATCTTAGTACGTGAAACAAGTAACAGTTTCAATATTGATTTAGGTACACGCTGTCAATAAGTACAAACTCAGTACATAAGTTGCGCGCGTGTGGTTGGTAGTTAGTGGTACAGGAGCTACGGCACAGTTCTGAATAACTCAGAACCGCTAATAATTCACCGGTATCAAGCCAATGTCAATAGTACGGTATCCCAAAATACCGGTATTTTAAGCCCTGCGCGTAGGACTTTGTACCCCTTTGAGCATAATGAACAGTTTCTATAAAGCAGAAGTAATAATATTAAACTCGTATGATATACGCTTCATGGCTTTCAAATCTTTGGAAATCTGCTCGTCTGTGATAGTTTTAATTGGCTCTAGCGATTCGCGCGGTATGGCAGTTCTACTAATTGACTGCGATCGCCGTGTTGGGTACCTGCGTTCTCTCGGTGTAAGCTTTATTCAATGACTTAAAACTTTATGTACCAAAGTAGGTACAAAAAGCTTTTGTATAAATACTTAACAAATAACTATTGGTACTTACAAAATATTTTTGCATGAAGAATGAACAAAAAATTAAGGAATACAATTAATATTTCTAAAGATTTTGTATACCTAGTATTCAAAACACGTTCGTTTTCAGTGATTGGGCCATTTATGGAAATGCAAAATACAAATATTATAATTTCTCACAAATTCACGAATTTCCAATAATAACAGGCTACTCTGAAAACAATTAGTGACAATAAAGCAAGTGCAGCGACGCGTTATTTCTATTCCGGGTGTTGTTGTCGCTAATTACGGCCGAAGAGCGCCGGAAACGCTTCAAACTTTACAATTTCAGCCGCGGAACAATACCCCTCATTTCACCCATGAAGCGCGTCAACGTTTCTAAATAGAAAACAATCGTTTTATATAACGACAAGAGAACATTAAAGTATAGGCATGTAGGATGGAGGACCTATATAATATTTTACACAAGAATCAAAAGCTCACTGTAGATAGCGATGGTGCGATTGGTGGATCGAGAATGGTTGAAATGTAGAAAAATATTTTCCATCGTTATAACATAAAGGTTGACGAGAAATCAATTATATTCCTGCCAGAAGAGATTGGCATTATAGAAAAGTAATTAATTTGATTTAAATAGCTGTTCAGCACATATAACGCTGTTACTTTATAAAAGCTCTTTTAATTATATTTAATAAAAAAATTACTACAAAAAAGAAATATACTCGTACCTGTACGCAAAAAGTTATAGTACCTTCATCTAAAATGAACTTACTGTCAAGCCACTTGGAGTCGTATTTGAGTGTCCTCTTGAACGCAAACTCCCTGCGCCCAGTGGTCAGGTTATGGAGGTCAGTTCGGAAGATGACCGTGTCGGCCTTGGTAAACTCTGCGTTGGTGCCGGAGTAGAGCGCGGGCAGCCCACCAGGGTTGCCGTTCTCCACCCACAGAGCTGTCGAGTTGTCTGCTGGGTCGTAGGGACACTTGGCGACCCCCATACCGATGCCAGGTACGAATTCATGCCGGGGAAGGTGTGTCAGATTCGCCTAAAAGACGATTAAAATATAATTAATTGAACATAGGATACAAGGTATCTCTCATATAGCAGACTACGATACTGCATGAGGTGGGTGGGTCAGTCTCTAATGCGGTTTAAGGCAAGCGGATATAAAAGTAAGAGTCCTCAGAAGCCTTAATATCAGAACATGTCGCCGATCAGACCCATCCACAAAGCCACCAGGAGCCGCCAGGAGACGCCCCAAAAAATACAATTATCAATCGTAGGGAATTGAAGAAAACTTCACAAAGCTAACAGTTTCTTTCAAATTATTCCAAGCCATGAGGGGTCATGTTAAATTAAAACTTTCTCGCCGCCCAGACAAATTATACCCCGGAAATTAGAAACGGACATTAAAATTTCTCAAGTAGACTGAAACAATTTCACGCCCCATTAATCAAATACGTTTCTAAAACCAAAATATGAGGGCGGATTTGTTCGTTACCAAAGTCGCAGGCAGTCGGGGGCAGTTTACTAGTTACGCAACATCAACGACACATCTGCTGCGCACAGCATAAAGAATCGCAATTGCTTTTAGCCCTCCTTTTCTCTCTAGAATACGTAAATGCATTGCGTCCTGCTGATTCACAAAACTTACACTGAGGCTGCAAGTGTTAAATACACGAGTTTGATCTAAACACAAACATTTTTTCAGTTTATTTACCGAAAGTTATATTATTTTGCGGAAATCGGTTATATTTTTTACATTGAGTTGCGTCCTTTGGAAAATTCCTCTATTAGTATAATGCGATGGGTGGCGGTACCGTTTCTGAAATTATCATAAAATTACTAAATGTAGCATAAACGTGGGGTGGGCAGCGCCGCCGTCGCGGTGGATTGAGACTTTATGTAAATTTTAACGACGCTGCGACCATCGGGGCCACCTGTGACCCGCCCCTCCACTCGCCCCCCCGCGCGGCACCTGTCGAAAACCTATGTCTTCTTTATTTTTGTAAGCTGAGGAAAAAATTGGCCATGCAAAGAAGTGGACCCTCCACGAACGCCTTCTGCCAAGGGACCCCAAATCAATTTTATGGAAATTCCGCGTATTTCAGTGTCATTAAAGGAATTTGTTACATACTTTACTCTCGCAAAATGCAAGACGAATAAATTTCAGATTTTAAAGAATGCATCGTTTTTAGAGAACAAAAGAAATTTAATTCCAAAAAGTTCTTTAAAATTATATTAATTAGAAGCGTTCAATCAATTTATTAAAGTTTATTTTATTCTTTAGAAATTTCTTCACTAAGTTATGAACATTTGAAATTCTAGCACTTCTGAGAATTATCCTTTTGTACTGAATGTCACCGATTCCAGAATAAAATATTCCAAGATTCGTTCGAAAGTTTAAAGATTTAGTTCGTCCGCCGTTCATAGAAATTTAAGTTTTAGTACATATGTTTTTTTGATAGTATAAATATCGATCGACTCTTAACGTTTTTTTGATAATAAAAAATATTTAAAACCTACAACATTTTATTCAGTAGCTTTGCGAAGAGTCGTAACCTTTAAAATAAATACTAATACTCAATTATAACATGAGGTGTAGGTACCGCCGGAGTACCTTTTCAGAAGTACCTCCAGATCAGAGGCACAAGAGTTTTTGGAAATGGGTTGGATGGAGTGCAAAGTTTTTGTTCGTGTCAGTTTCAGCAGTTCTCGCCCCTTTCTTTACCTGCTGATATTTTTGGCCAAAATGAAAGCAAGGAAATTGCAAAAGGGTTTGAGGGCTTTCTTCTTTTGAAAACAAAAACATTAGTAAAAGTTAAATTTATACAACGAAAGAGTTATAAATAAGAAAAAAAAATGTTAAGTGAGTAAACCTACATTATGTTTAATACATAGTATAAAATAAAGTCGCTTCCCGCGTCTGTCCCTATGTATGCTTAAATCTTTAAAGTACGCAACGGATTTTGATGCGGTTTTTTGTAATAGATAGAGTGATTCAAGAGGAAGGTTTATAAGTATAAAACATGCACAAAATAGTTACAGGTTAGGCGGGACGAAGTTCGCCGGGTCGACTAGTATTGTTATAAAATAAAGAATAGAAGGACCTACCTTTGTAATTAGCTACCAATAATGCCTGTACTATTCATAAATAACCTTAGAATAGCACAGATTAAATAAAGCCTCCATTGCCTATGTGTATATAAAAGTTGTATGCAGTGGTGGAAAGCGCATAATCAGAATATACTAAAGTTTTGAGCGAACCGAAGTTCTGACAGCGCATATCACTAGCGTCTTCCGAGCACACTTTGCATTCCTAAATATACAAATATACACAGTAAAGTTGCTCGGAATCTTTCCTATGAGTTCTCGGGATTATATGAATGAGATATACCAGGGGCATCCTTTAGAGAGGCTCCGGGTGAATATTTAACAAACACCTACAGAAGTTTGTCTTATAAATCGTTTCTTTCAAGCGCTCCTTTGCAAAGAGTTAAAACTTTTTTATAACTTACTAAGTGAATAGTGTATTTCATTCTCTATCCCCTTTCTTTAGCGCTACAATTATTTTTTTATTAGCTTCTAAGCGTACTTAAAAAGAGTTATACAAAACACAGAAGCGTTCTGAGCCCGCTCGAAATACATTTAAAATATCAGAAAAAAAAACAGTTGAAAGCGAAAAATGCTGCCTATGTGGATCAGACATTAGTCCACACAAGCTAAAGTGCATTTCTTTGCAGTTTATTCACGTGCAAAAGTTTCAAATAACTAGTGTTCCGGAGCCGCCCCAAAAGGATTTCACGTCATTACGAATGTGAAAATTTTCTCACGTTTCACAACTTCTGGTAAAGCGAAAATATAATTTAAACTTTTTTTTGTTTCTAACCATGAATAAGAAATTTACATATTCACTCTATAAATAAAACAACACGTTTTAATTTGTCTTTATTTATCGGTTTATTGTAAATTACAGCTAATTTCACTGCTTTGATAGTACAGTAGCAAATTGTGTCAGAAACATTACGTATCAAGATATGATTTCCAGTCGGGGCCAAATGTTGGTATAATGAACATCGATCAATGGTTGTATAGTACGGGTGTTCTTGTTCGGGTTTTGTACGTAATTTTGGCAGCTTAGACAGAAGCTTCTGCTTTGTAGTTTTAATGCTTTTTTTTATCTATTATTTATTTAATTAACTGACTAACGTATGTTGTCCAAAATGATATTCATTATCATCATGCGCGTATTGTTTATAGGTAGGCCTCTCTTTGATTGGTATTTGTAACATACGTAGGGATATTTGTTTGAGCACATTTCTGAATATAATGTGATCACATAAATATATGAATGTCGCACTGTACTAGAAACTGGACGGGACTGATGGCTGGCGTACTTATGGGCAGAAACAAAATGAGCGTTACCTAAGCGACAGTCATTTGTTACGCGGGGCGCTGCAATCCGACAATCGACGATTTAAAACACGTCGCATTTTTCTTGTTCGAGCACAACGCGATAAGCCTTGTTTATTGATTATTCCAATTTAAATTGGATGAAAGCTTCCATTCCGTTCTTTATAATGAGAAATGGAACGAGTACAGGATAGATTTTACAGATTTTTATTGATATAATTGATTAAAAAATTAAGAAGTACTGTTATTAAAATAATTTAGCACATGTTTTATACTTCTTATTTCAGTCTTATCTTTGTTTATAACCATATATATTATCTAACTAATATTATACATGCGAAAGTTTGTGGATATGTATGTTTGTTACTGCTTCACGTCTCAAAGGCTGGAGCGATTTCCATTATAATTTGCTATATAGTTAGCTGACACCCTGGATTAACACATAAGTTACTTTTTACTGCGGTAATAAATCGCGGGTAACACTGCTTGGCACAGCTTGTTGGTTTATAAGTCGTAAATAAAATTGTCTTAAAGCATAACTATAGTTAAAAAATGTTACTATAATCTATAAAAAAAGCAAAATAATCTTTCACAAAAGCATTCTTCCAATGTTTGGAATTTTATAAATAGCTTTATACGCTATTAGGCGTATAAAATAAAGCTTCAAGTATAAAAATACGTTATGGGGTGTATAATCTATTTGTTACCGAGCCCGATCCATTTGTAACAGGTTTGGTTGATTTCATATCAGGAAAATGCATCTCGACCCGCACCGCAGGATTTTCCCTATCAATGGCGTTTACAAACTCCACTGCACCCCACCGAACGCATTATACACACGCACTAACAGTTTTCAATCATATTTTTTTGTTTTCTATGTCCTCTTTAATGCAGATGATCTTATCTTTTTCACATCTTGTTTGATTTCAATTACAAATTCAAAAAACTTTTCCGAATGTACAATACCGGCAGTTTCAAGCGCTCTCTGTTCAATGATATAAAGATAGGTTTCAAATTCGAAGTATTTAAATGAGACCTATCTCTGTTTTCACAGCCTCTGCGTGACAATAGGTCCGGGGAGAAATCTAGCGGCTGGATTGGGCGAGCAATGCTCAAATAACAAAATATCATAAAAGTCTTGCCATGACTTTATTGCACAAGCGGTAGCGCTCAAAACTTTTTCGCTTCAATAAGGCTTGTTGTGTGGGGGAAGATATTAGAGAAATATGCACCTAAAAGTATTTTTCTGGTACGTTGCTTCCAGCGGCCCGGTGGCGTAGCGACTTCCCGCTATAAATTGTCGTTATAAAATTTTGTAATATTTGAAAATTTCCACGCTGCTTAGTTTCATAAATATTTTTACTTGTTATAAAAATGTACAATCTGGCTTCAAATCCGTAAAACACAGAACAAAACAGTGTAACCCATTTAAAATATTAATGCCCAATAAACTTGCAAATTGGTCCTTTAGAAACGTAAAATCTGCAGTGACGTGATAACAGAGCTCACCCGCAGCGGCCTGAATGGCTATAAAATGTGTGCAGAGCCACAGTAAAATAACCATTGATATATCACCAAATTATATGAAAGTCGAATGTAGGGAAAGTGAGAGGTGAACACTCCACAGAGAGCAAGGATATTTATTGCTGTCTGCTCCTGAAGCCTATTGTTGTTGAAAAGTCGTTTTTCCAATATTTTAATGTATTTTTTACCTCGCGTTTGCATGAGCAAAAGTAATAACAACAAAAAGAAGGTACCTGACAAAAAGTTTTTTGTTGATGTTCAAACGAAGATGATAATATTTTGAGCGTAGTCTTTCTCAAAATAAAGAATTGTTTTTATCTACATTAATTGTGTAGCAAAGCCATTTTGGTATTTGTTAAGTAGAATAGCTTATAAAACCGCCGGCGTAGCACTGCGTGGCGAGTTGGCCGAGTGATGTCAATCAAGCGTACAATTAGCCGAGGCAGTAATGTTTTATAAATTCCCGACGGATTGAAAAACGCGTTGTCTCGCTCAAAAACAATAAGCAAACAATAAACAGTTTTAAAACGTGTAAAAGTACTTCTTATTCGGTTTTATTTACGAGGAATCTGTTGCGTCTTTGGCTGGAGTCCAAGGCGTATGGCAGGATCGGTTCAAGTGGTGGCCGCCTCTTTAGATAATAGCTCGCATTTTGTACAAGTGCGCCGGTCCAACGGGGGATCGCGCCAAATCTACTTAGATATGTCAGTCGCCGTTTACTGATAATGGGATATAAAACTTCTTCAGAATATTAAATTTAATAAAATTGTCTCTGGAATATTAAGCTTACAACTTTGAACTGTAAGAAAGTTACAACTTTTGAATAAGTTTGAATCTCGTGTGCGCTTTTAATGCAATAGATAGACGGGTGGGTAGCATTTCGGTAAAGTACTTGCACGGAATCCACATCGCGGTGGGTTGCAGTTTAGGTCAGTACGAATTGATTTGGTTCAGTAAAATTTTGTCCTATGTCGCTGCGTTTTCGCGTTACAGCGGATTGAACTTGTAAAAAAAAAAAACTATGCTAAATCATTTGCACGTGTCTGCCTTTGGGGTTCATGGTTACAATAATCTTGAAAACAAAGAAAATCGAAGAGGCAGACACTTAAGGCTCTGCGTTTTCATGTGACGCAGGGGCAAAAATGTAAAAAAAAAAACTCTACTAAATCATTTGCACGTGTCTGCCTCTGGGGCTCCTGATTACAGTCATCCTGTTAACACGTAAAATCGAAGAGGCAGACATTTAGAGCTCTGACTTTTGTAGTTATTAATTTTTGATTTTTTTTTATGATTTAAAAAAAAAAACCACAGACGTTGGCATGCATGTTTTGAAAATCTTTCCTTAGGGCGTATATACACATAGAAAGCTGATACCAGCGCTGGTCTACCAGAGTTTGTTTATTCAAAAATCTATAACTACAAAAGTCAGAGCCCTAGATGTCTGCCTCTTCGATTTTACGTGATAACAGGACGACTGTAATCATCAGCCCCAGAAGCAGACAATGTGCAAATAAATGATTTAGTATAGTTTTTTTTTATTTAAATTTTTTTAAAAATTGTCTATTGAAAACGCAGGGCCACAATATTGGCAGACTATTTTTCCTAAGTCCTTCTCATTTTTTTTTACTTCATAATATACACGTCTGCCAAGCGTGCAAATCATATAATATGTTTTTTAAACGAAAAAAAAAATTCAAAAATTAATAACTACAAAAGTCAGCGCCCTAGATGTCTGCCTCTTCGATTTTACGTGTTGACAGGATGGTTGTTATCATCAGCCCCAGAGGCAGACACGTGCAAATGATTTAGTAGAGTTTTTTTTTTTAACATTTTTGAAACCTTGTCAATTGAAAACGCAGGGCTACCATATTGGCAGACGCAGTCCTTAATGTTTGTTAGGGTATTATTATCGCTATTAATAGCGTCTGCCAAGCGTGCTTATTATTTAGAAATTTTGCTCGCCACCTCCCTATCCACAAGATTTACTTTAATAAATCTTACTGAAGGATAATAGGATGATCAAACGAGCTCACCTGAGTGAAGTTCGATCATTATTGTACGAAGGCTTTGTATGAAGATGTATATTGTTAAACATGCAGCTTCTCCGAGTTGCTTGGCACCTTACGCGCTTTAAATCCTTCCCTATACTAAAAAAAAAACTACAATATTGATTGTCTATGGTCAAGCTGTCAAACGTCATTCTTTAGAGCCTTATTGAGCTTGACTCAACTTGGGTTACTTACAAATTGTAAAGGGCGGGCGGGACAATATACATCTTCATACAAAGCCTTCGTACAATAATGATCGAACTTCACTCAGGTGAGCTCGTTTGATCATCCTATTGTACATCGGCTTTGTATTCGATGTATATTGTTAAACATGCAGATGTTCAGAGCCAATAATAATATCTTAAAACAAAAGTTGTGAGGCTTCTATCGAAGATAACCCCTTCTAATATAGGAAAGGACAAACAGATTTGTTTGAAAACTTAATTAAGTTGTTTTATATATCCTTAGTAAAGGAACATGAAAATGTAATAATACATAAAAGAAAATTTAATAAAGTCAAATGTAATATCAAATGTAATCAAAACAGGGCGTATTAATACCGCTTCTTAACTAAAACAAAAAGATATCACATGAATAGAGTTGTATTATGTGAACCTCTACATAGTTCAAGACCTACTGGTTTAGTCAACTGTCTGTCTATGACACACCTTTAGACTTGGTGGTTGTTAAATAGCTTGTGTTTGTCCTGCAAACACCTTAACTTTCAAATTTAAAATTAAATTATTCTACATAGGATACAAGGGGTGTCTCTTATTTCAAGTCTCATATCATTATATTTATTAATACAGTATCCTATTCGCAAGAGGCGCAGGCAAAAAACAGTCCCCAAAAGGACAGACCAGTCCGCATAGCAAAACATTGTACGTAGCTACGTCATGCTACACGAGCCAGACAGCACCCTGCCGCGGCACGCCTTCGATCAGACCCATCATCGAAGCCAACGATGGAAGCCGCCAGGAGACGCACCCAAACAAGATCATCTTATTTAAAAGATTTTACTCCCTTTTTACCCCAAAATAGCAAAATATTTTTGGTCCAGCATACTATTGTTGATGAGGTCACAGATTTGTGTCGTTTTTTGAAAGAATTAACAATGGGTTTTTACGAATGTTTTCTCAAAATCACAGAAGTTTTACAGAACAGAAGTTTTTTCACGTTCAAAAGCTTTGATTAATTTAATTTGGTTTACAAAAAATCTAAGACTCAATGTCTTAACAATATCAGTATAACTTTATGTATATTGAAGTCTGTATTTATTTAGTTCTAGTACTTTACTTTTTAAAAGTTAATACTTGTTCTGTGTAGCAGTAGCTACTTAAAGCTTGTAACATGACTAGTAAGTTAATACTTGTTATGTGTAGCAGTAGCTACTTAAAGCTAGTAACATGACTAGTAAGTTAATACTTGTTCTGTGTAGCAGTAACTACTTAAAGCTAGTAACATGACTAGTAAGTCAATATTTGTTCTGTGTAGCAGTAGCTACTTAAAGCTAGTAACATGTTTTTTAACTGTCATTCACATTCACATTCATTACTTTAATCATATCTCATGTTTATTTATTAATACTTTAATCATATCTTATATTTATTTATAAACGAGCTTTCCCGGCTTGCTTCGTTACGCCATAGAATATAAGATACTACAAAAGACTTGGCTCTATAGACTATGTTCTTTTGCCTCCCCAGAATGGGCTTGATAAAAAACAAACAACAACAACAAACCAACTGTCAAAATATGTAAACAACGGAAAAAATATTGCACCTTGGGTTACATTATTTGAGTTTAGGTAAGGATCCCTATTTTTTTTGGAAATCTAATATAGCCTATGACACTTTGGGTTAATGTAGCTTCCTACCAGTTAAAGAATTTTTCAAATCGGTTCAGTATTTCCGGAGCCTATTCGTTACAAACAAACAAACAAACAAACAAATCTTTCCTCTTTATAATATTGGTATAGATAAATAAACAATGACATTAATATGGCAATGGTGGTAGGTCTTCATAATATAATCATCATCCCCTATTTTAGAGCCACCATTCAACATAAAATCAAATTTATAAAAATTTGAAGCACCTGAATTAACATTCTTAGGAGGAATGTCCATTTATATGGAACAAAAAACAAAGAATGGATCATTGTTATTTTAATTATTGTATTGAGTTTGCTCAATGCTCACCGCTAAGGACTCAATTATAATTTCTACAAATGACAGTAGTGGTACTGATATTTTAAGCCGGCATTGCTGGAGCATATCTCTGTTTCTATATTATCTGACAATGAAGCAGGTCTCTGAAAGGTGAAGATAATAATTAAGAAAGGTTTCTTTCAGGGTGTTGCAAAAACCAAAAAATAATCCATAACAGAGAACCAAAGTTGTGATGACCATCATTATGCTGGTAACATAGTTAACACTAGATACAGTAAATCAACATTCCAGGATTTTTGTTACAGTTTCCAAAATTCACCCATGCATAGCAAGAAGCTGGACAAGCTACTAATGTTACATATGAAGTGTCAAAAGTAAGTAAATTGCGAAAATTTTTAGGTTTTGCTGGGCATAAGAATACTGAATTTAAGATGTTTGACTAATTGAATCATTGTAATAATGAAAAGAGTCATTAAAAACTTGCAGCCTAAAGAAGCGAAAAGAAAAGGTTTTTCAGAATCATAGCAAGTAGAAATTAATTTTCTCTGCCTACCCCTATGGAAACAGGCGTAGCGATAAGTATGTTTGTACCTATGTATTATGTATGTACATATCAATGTACATAATATATGAACATTTATAGAAAGTGTTTGGTCTAAACAGCTTGTAAGTACTCAAAAAACACACAACTGTTACAAATACCCCTTGCTGGCTCAAAAAAATTGGTACACATTTGTACCCAAATTCCATGTATTACATTCTAATGCTGTGAGCGTAGCAAATATGAGAGTAAATGTGATAATTAGATGTGATAATTTTTGTTAACTCTTCATGCATTTGCATTTGTCTGTACATAATATGTATTTGCATAAAATTATATTTTTTCATATATTTATAGAATAGATTTAAAAATTTACAAAATAAAGGCTTTATTGATGTAAGAAAGCTAAAAACCACTTTCATTATTTAAAGTGAAACTGTACACATCCATAGGATGTGTCTGGAACTCATGTAAATGTAAAAATCTTAATCTTAAATTATTTAAACCTCTAAATGTCCTGTGCAATAAACTGTACATAGTTTGTATGCGTTTGAGGGTAAGTATACATTCGACGTGTAAATATAACACTGTTATAAACTGATGAAATATTTCAAATAAAATAAACCATGATCACCATTTTTGGTACTTAGACATGATTTTTATATAACTGACTGGCTTGATTGTCACACCTTTAACAATCTGATTAAATTTTTGACTATATCCATTACTTAATTTATTTAATGATGGTACTGTGAGCAATGTTAAAATATTTTCAATGGTTTTAATTTAAACATATTACTGAGTTCTTGGACAGATTTTAAGATTCTATTGAATGAAAAGGTGTAGTTATACCCTTAACATACAGAACCCAAAATAAACAAATTATAACACAGATTTTTCCTTTAGCTTAGGAAAAAAGTGGAAATAAGCTTGCCACCATGGCTTACCTCTATTTGTCAGAAGGAGCATGCCGCTTAGACAGGGCTGCGTCTGGGTCGTTAGGCTGTTGCCTGCGAAACCCTATGGTGGTTCTAGTATTGGTAGTTCCTGGCTACCAGGGGTTTCATTGGTTTTCCCCATACAGCAGTGCAAACCAATATGGTAGTAATGGGATGGCCTGATAAAGTTTTCCCATTCAGGGTTTGCAGGTGGCTTTTGCATATTGATTTTTGCAGTGTGTTGACTAAATTGTCATTGTTGCAATCTTCTGTTGAAGATCATGGCCAAAATAAGGAACTTGTCCCGCAGTACATAATTGACTAGATTCAAAGAATGGTTTATCTAGATTAGACATGGTAAAATTTATTCTTGCTTATTTGTTTGAATAGAATGCAAGACAGCAAAGATCCTGACTGCATCGCAGTGGGGATATAAGTTTCAGCTGGTTTATGTTTTAACTTACTTTTAGTGTTGTAAGAATTTTTCCATAGCATGGCGGGTCCCAAAACAAATTTATTTTGTTTATTTTCAATTTCTTATACTTAGTTTTCTGGGAAAAACTCTTCCAAAAGTTAAGTTTTAGCTTATTTCTTTGGGCCAAATTAAGGTTGTTGGGGAAGTAGGTATCTCCCTCAGTGTCACTGATTGAACCTGAATGTTATGCCTACCTGTGTGGTAGTACATTGGTAGTATTAACTTGCTACGGAGAAGATAAGTTATCTCCATCCTTTGCTCTATTGGCATTTGTGCCTCATGTTGATTGTGATCCATCTGAGTAAATCTTTGTGATTTGACACTTAAGAAATTGTAGAGCACATCCATGTATCTCGTACACAGCCTGTGTCTTGTTCAGAAGACAAAAAATATTTTGCCGCCAAAATGTCTGCGCATCGCGTGCGCGTGCTTCGCCCTTATCAAACCAATAAACGGCTGCTTTGCCAACGAGCACGTCGATATATCGCGTATATCACCCGTGTCAATGTGAAAGGGCTTGTTTGTAAAGGCATGCGCCAACAAACACGTCGGTATATCGCGTATACCACCCGTGTCAATAGAAAGGGCTTGTTTGAAAAAACATGCCAACATGACACATTGTGTCATATGAGGTCATTGGTACGTAACCAATGTAATTTTTAATTATACCAGAAGAATTCTCATCCTGCAGACCCTGCTTCGAGAAAACTTACGAAGCTGACGTCCTTGTTGCAGGTTTTTTATTTCCCTGCATTCCACAATTTTCGGATCTTGTTCCGATATATTTCGAGTTTCCTGTCCTTTGACTTATGTTTTTGTACACATTTTCGTGTAGTTTTGCTGTTACTTTCACTTATTTTAATAAATCGAAACTATTTTTTACTAAAAAACAAAGCGCCGGTAACCACGCGAACACAAAGAATGACGTTTGACAGCTTGACCATAGACAATCAATATTGTAGTTTTTTTTTTAGTATAGGGAAGGATTTAAAGCGCGTAAGGTGCCAAGCAACTCGGAGAAGCTGCATGTTTAACAATATACATCGAATACAAAGCCGATGTACAATATAAGTATCTGTATTTTTTTAAATACGCATAGAATGTACTTACGTAGATGACCCAGTCCTTGGGGCTGTGCGCGTTGGTGCCGCAGACGTAGAGGCGCGCGCCGCCGCTCAGCGGCTGGATCACGCGCACGTGGTTGCGGCAGTCGAAGTGCTGTAGGTATCAAGATGACATGATATTCTTGGTTAAAAATATAGTTTTTTAAATAAAAGTTTTATTTACTTATAACTTTATAAGTATAAACATTTGTTATGAAACACGTATAATAAATTCGTTCGCAGTGTAAACATGAACGGCGCAGAGGCACCTCCGCTGTCCCCACAACTCCATTACCTCCGGCGATTTTCATTCGAATAATAGTTTCGTTCGAGCGCGGATGAAGCGCGGCTTCTGATTATGCAAATAATTGCTTTCAGTATAAATATTGAACGAAACATTAATATTCCGAATGGCAGGGAATGTATTGCTCATTTCAGTTGATAAAATACAGTTTAAATTAATTTATTCAGTTAATTCTGGTAAATACAATATAGACGGCACTTTTTGACTGTAACTCAAATTGTGTTTTCAATCTCCTTCGTGTTTTATTATCGGTTATCCTTGAATATTTATGCTTTCTCAAATTTAAGGCAGCAAACTTGACAACAATATAAATAGAGGCAGTAGCTTTATCTCTATCAATCAAAATATAAACGTGCTTGAGAAAGCGCTTTATTTATCAGCGTTAATAATTGATTGAGTAGATCGATGTCACTTGCAAGTGCGTATCTCTAATTCACAGATTTAACTGTCGTCGCGTCGTAGCGACGTGCCTGAACGCCCTTGGTTGGTGCATCATATTTTTTTTACTGAA
Source organism: Euspilapteryx auroguttella (assembly GCA_951802225.1). Classification (NCBI taxonomy): domain Eukaryota; kingdom Metazoa; phylum Arthropoda; class Insecta; order Lepidoptera; family Gracillariidae; genus Euspilapteryx; species Euspilapteryx auroguttella. The sequence continues at coordinate 4,108,702 of OX637641.1, read as the reverse complement.
ATTGAAAAATCGCGGACATCCTGCGGCTGATCGGCTTCACCGCCCAAATACGATACACTGTCGATCGGCTTTTCCAGGATTTTCTCGTTGTTTTTTTTTCGACTGCCCAAAATAATTATCGAATATAGCATTACTACAACACACTGCATTTTAACCCTATTATCCGAAACGATTTTTAAAGCAATATTTTGTTAATATTTGGTTGTTTGCAAATTGAGTAGACAGGTTATTGTACTTTGAATCAATAACCCTTTTTTCTAGAAAAAATAGTTATAATGTGAAAAATTAATAATTGAAGCTTAAAAAAAGCTTTTAATAAAATTACATTTTGAACAGTGTTAATTTTTCCACTTTAACGTAATAAAAATAAAACGTCGGTAAGCTTATTTTAGTCTGCTTTTATGGGATTTTAGCAAGGCGTCTCGGGTCGCCGTAAGAGGGTCACAGCCTATTAACATAAGACCAAACAATAATATTAAATGCTCTTAGATTTTGAATTCTTACAATTGTTCGGTTAGTTACAGTAGCCAAATCAATATAACCTAATGTTTTGTAAAATTTATTGTACTTAACAGCAAAATATTTGTATAGATGGATAAATGAAAATACGATAAAGAAAACTTTATACATATAATATCAAGAAGCACTGGAACTCACTACTGTACCACAGTATAATAAATAGTCTGTACTGAGTGGACTCTATAAAATCTTCACAATTTGTTGTGGTGTGATTGCTATGTGTGTATTACTCTTAGCACTCTGTCGATCTTGAAAGCTTCTAGTGTCTTATTCACCCAGATACAGGTGCAGAAAGTAGGGTAGTCAAACATTTTGTATGTAAAATTTTCTACTGTTTACTTTTGACGTCGATTATGCAACAATGTTTAAAGTGCAAGGCGCGTGCGGTCAACGCCCTGCAGTACCGGGCCGAAGAATAGGACTGAGGTATCCCCTGCCTGTCGTAAGAGGCGACTAAGAGGGGACCCCGGGGTCGTTGGGTGCACGAGGCGGGGGCCTCGTGTAGTCATATAACGGCCCCGAGAAGGACGGCGGAACGCGGTGTCCCGATTCCGTCGTCGAGTGTAGGAAGAGCCTTCCGCGCTCAGGGGGACTACCATCACTTGTCCCCCCGTGAAGAGGCTAAACAGCCAGTGCTGGAGGGGGTCGCGGAGTTGAACATAACGATCGAAAGATCACCCGTGACCCCCTTGCCAACAGCCGAGATGGACACCGGCGGGGTTTTAGTGGGTGCGAACCCCACATAACCCTGCGACTCCCCCCGGGGCCGCAGGGTACTCGTTAGGAGTTTCCCCGCCTAAAAAAAAAAAAAAAAGGCGCGTGCGGTCAAGCTAGATCAAGGGGAAGTAACCTATTGCTTTTCTTTTTACTTCCATAACCAGTGCATTTCGCTAAATAAACCCATTCGCAGAAAGAGGTCTTTTCAATCTATTGTGTTTTCTCCTTTTGCGGAGTATAACGAAGTAAAACTTTGACGTTCGCGTCGAGTAGCTATCGTGATGTTCAGCCGCGTCGTCGTAAAGTTGTGAATTTGTTTGCGGCAGAGGGCATATTTTTTAAGAAAATGGAACAGTTTCAACAGAAAAGGGATCTCTTCTCAGCTTTTGTTGGGGACTTAGTTCGAACGGCGGGTTTTACTGCCCACTTTCAAGGTTTATTGGTTTCTGTGTTTTTGCGTTAAGGTAGAGTAAGTTTTAAATATTTCTATTTCATTATAAATATAATGTTATTATATAAGATCTTTCGAGTAATCGAGAAACCATTAACTAAATCCAAGTACTGCTAAACTAATCTAAGGAAAAGAATAAAGAAAGCCAATAAAGAAAACTAGGCCCGAAAACAAACTGTTGTTTGAGCCATAGCGACCGCTTACTGGAAACTCGGAAGGCATTATCGAATTAACTGACCGAACAAATGTAGGAACGCCCAATAAAGCGTGCCAGGATCTCGTGGACCGTCGACAAATAAAACAAATATTGCTTTTGCCCCGCGATTGTAAATCAAAATTAACGGCCTTAATATAGCGAGGCAAACGTAGGTCTAAGCTCCCGCTATGAAATATGCTTGCCTCCCGCTGGTAACAGTTAAAAATGGGATTAAGCGTCGCGTCGACGACGACGGGCGCAGCAATCGCGGCGCCGCGCGCCCGCGTGCCGGGGCGGGCGCGCGGCCACGGGCGGACCCGCGCGCGGCACACTATTCTACAATTGAGACGATATACGAGAAATAAAGCAAACGATCGAGCAACAAAGGATGTCCTTTTCCCTCAAACATACTGAGGGAAAAGGACAGTCATATGTCAGTCGCCCACATCGGTTACTACATTTTATTGGAAAAAGTAATAAATGTTAAATATATTTTTAATTATTACTTTTAAATCAAATTTGAATTACCAGAATTTAATTTACTTTATTATCATTATTCCTATGTAGTTTCAACAAAAACTAGTTAGTAATTTCGAAGAACTAGCTATCCCCGTTTTTTGGAATGGTTATCTTTGTCGAAATAATGTATCGAGGTTTTTTGATTCCACTAGTGTTTCTCAGTTATAAAAAACTTTGTTATATCCGCAAAAACGTTATATTAAAATTCCAGATCTTCACCTCTTATAGATAAAGAGAATTACTTGATCTAAAAAACCTTCAAAACTCATATAGCTTCTTAAATGCCTGCACGCTATTAACCAATATTATTATAATTCGTTTGCTTACCTCCGATTTGCCCTTTGAAACGCATTGAGCCACGTTGCTTGGCTCCAAGTTAATCGAGTCTCGCTGCAAAAAAATATTAATAGTTATTCATTGAAATATAAATGGAGAAATGGCAGAGTTGGCTTTTATTGAAATATAAAATAATATTTAACGAGCTAAAGTGGATTTCTGCGCTTGTGAATTAAGTTTTACAGTCTTGTTTCTTTTTTCTAAATTAAGGCTTGGTGCTTCAAAAATTTGTGTTTTTGAAATTTTTTTAAACAATCTGAGACATACAAAATTGATGTCTTCATTCTGAAAAAAATATATGTGTTAGTTAAGGATCTAATCTAGTCATCATACTAAAGGAAAACCGGATCTAATTAATTTTAGTTGATAGAAAAAAATCTCAAAGTTACCCCTTTTTGTTCCGTTTTTTCCATTTTATTTTTAAACCGCTGATTGTTTTTATTTGATTTTTGGAATGAAAATTGCTGACCTTAAATTTTAGACATACTACTATAGTAAGAATTTTTAAGTTTAACGAAAAGACAAAAAACCAGCAAAAACTAAAAAAAAAACATCGTTTTCGCGCGGTCCGATGCCATGCCGCGCCGCTCCCTACCCCGTCAGTACCCTTGTGGCCACGGCCGAGGCCGGTTCTGTGTCAAATTTTTGTTTTCGCGCTCTCGTATTTCGTTTTATTTTTATTCAAATGTAAACAAATTTTGACAACAGATGTCAAAACAATGAACCATAACATCTGATTAGGATCTGTATGGAGCTGAAAGAAACCAATTTTGATACCGATATTACATTTATAAAACCGTCGCATTACAAACTTACCTTTTTTATTCCCACAAATAAAACTTAAATCATAGGGTATTTATATAGTTATATCATATCTTTGTTAGTTCTGTGGCGCCGATAACACAATATTAATATTACATTAGCACAATATTACGTGGTATACTTACTCAAATTACTTTAAGAAGGCAGTAATTTATGTCTTAATAGAAAATGTTTCCTTTTTATTTAACGCTTTTCGGTTTTTTCGGCTGTTAAATTTTTTGATGAAAAGATTTTATTTTTTGCTTTTCAGTTTAATTTTTATGGAATCCCCCCCCCCCTCACTTCAAGGTTCACCTTCACCTCAAATCACCCTCCAAACGCTGGTCTCACACCCCTGAAGGTGGTCAGACGACCTGGTAAAGGTTGCGGCCTATGTCCAGCAGTGGACGCTATCGTGTGAGATCGGCTGCTTAAAATCAAAACCTAGTAACTCGTTTTAACAAAAATGTTCAGGAGAGCCAAAAAACGGGTCGACCACTTTAATTCGTTGCCCCGAAGAAACCAGACGCAATAGCGATTTCGGTGTTTGACCAAAAGTTTGACTTTATTGTTGACTATAGTCACACTTAAATCGATCCCACTATTTTTTTCTTTAATTTACCCAAATATGACAATGAAAAAAATTTTGAAATACAATCTCTGAGTTAATTCTCTACTTTTTAAAGCATTTTATATTTTTAGTTGTACGTTTCGAATGAAAAATGTTATTTTTTGAAGTGCATTCATTTAAAAGTTATACAAATGATTTATTTGTGGCAGAATTAAGTTTTGTTTACGATTTGGTTACGACTCGTGGTTAATTCAGCCAAATTTGTATACTGTTTTTGTAACTTACTAAATTCCTTCAAAATTTGATTGATTTTATAATCGGCGCCAAATTCAAAACATAGTAAGTCAGCTTTCAAATTCATAACCTAGTAAGTCGGTTGAGTTGCTAGGTTTTTTTATTTGTAATCCGACATGCGCTATGTTAAGAATATGTACTTCATGGAAATTTCAATAACTTTTCCAAATTGGGTAGACTTGCTAAATTTTATTTTTAAAATTACGTAAGAAACTGGGTGTTTTAAGGTTCATATCAAATCTATACCGCCTAGTAAGTCGAAAAATGACAAAAACGGTTTTTTTTGCAAAAACACCGTTACTAGGTTTTGAATTTGGGCAGCCGAGATGATGATGATGATTATTATTATATTAGTCGGCGAGGCGCTTCTCCAGAAGTCCCCCAGAGTCCTCCAGAAGAAGGCAGGTAGTCGCCACTTACAATGGAACTGGTGGGGCGAGTGTTGAAAATTTTGCGGTTTTTGTAATCCAATCGTCGTAGGTCGCCAATTTAGAGAACTCCTATGTCCGCCCGCCTGCAGTAGAAATAACTCCAGAGGTTGAAGAAGGGATGATATATTTACACATGGTTAGGTACACTATTTACAAGAAAATGAATGCATGTTAATGTGTACAGCGGCTGAGATGTACTGCCTAGTTAACAAAAGTCTTTTTGAAAGGTAACAATGTCAATTTTAAAATCTTCTTCTATAAATTAAAAAGTAACAGTATCAAAAATTAGTTTGGTTACAAAAAGGTTGGAGGAAAGGCACAATTTACTTTTATATAAAAAATATATATACTTATGCGAGCAGTTCTCATGTAAATTACAATATGGCAATACAATCTGGGAGTGAATAAAAAGGCATCCATATTTTATCCACCCTTAGGCCGCATTTGCAGGCCGCACGCAGGGCGTTGCGCGAGGCGTCGTGCGGGGCGTGCTGCGCCCAAATCAAATGTATAGCAATAGTATGAGACCGTTTAAAGAGACGCGCATAGGCCTATGTTCGATATCGTATAAGGAAACGCGTCGGCTCCCGCGGCGGCGCCCGCAGCGGCGGCGCCCGTGGTGGGGCGCCCGCGTCGGAGCCCACACGACATCCCGCACAACACGCCGCGTCTTCGTAAAGGAGGCCTTAGGGTGTGATTTTAGTTCCAAATAAAAAAAGTTATTAACTCAAACTATATCGTTATTTGTTTAAAATTAAAACAACCAGTGGTGTTTTATTTATATTGAGAAAACACTACAAAAAGGGTTTACTTTGATATTTATTTCTACAGAGTGAAATTCATTACATCTTGTTACTTTTTAATAACTTGTCTAAACTAAATCCTACATCTATATTTTTCAGAATTAAGAAATCTGTTTTATATTTCTCAGATGGTTTAAAAAAAACTCGTTATTACAAATACCTTACCTAAACGCAAATTCTTGTTAGCTGAAACGAAAATCGGAAAAAAAAATTGTGCGGTAGGTATAAACATCTCGATTTAACTTCGGCTTGTATGAAAAGTAATAAAATTTAAAACTGTTGCGACATTTCGCATTTCGACGCGCGCATGTCACAGCTGCGAGGGTGGGGGACCCTCATACCTAATTAGGTAAGAAGCTTCAAAGTACGGAGTCTTAAACTAGTTTTTAAAGTGTTTTACCTCACAGTGAGAAGCGCTGATGTTGTTCATGTTGAGGCGAAAAAGTTTATCCCTGTAAAAAAATACAAATATATTTATAAATGATTTAATAATGCATACCAACTTTACTATTACCCTATTGAAATTGCAAACTTACTGTGCCGAACTGGCCATAATTATATATTTTTTCTTATTTTTAAATTCAAAATTTGACATTGTTCTTTTAGCTTCTTGCTTTTGTTTGGTGAAAAATATAGGCAGTTGTTTTGCTACAAGCGCACCGGAATGGTGGTTTTTATTGATTAGGAGCTGAGTTAAGGGATTTCGTAGGATTTTCATGTGGGCTGGGTACCAGGGATAAGGTCAGGGTGTAGTTGGGCACACTTACATTGCTCCCACATAGAGGGTGTCGTGCTTGACGTCCATGTAAAAGGTCCTGTAGTAAAGCGGCCCGCAGCTGAACTCGCGAACATGGTCTGCAACAAGAGAATAGGTTGATATAAAAGGTGAATAGGTTAACTGGAACTATAAATAACACGATCGTTTTTAGCGTTCAACGAGCTTTTCGTTCAATTTATTTAAAATCAATTTTTTACATTCAGATTGGCACACAAAAGAGTCATCACCGTACAAATTGTATATTACAGCTAAGCGTAATCAATAATATTCGTATCTATGATCTTTTTAAAAGGAAAGTATTTCTAAGATCGAAAGAAAATATCTGAGAAATATGGTGCAGAAAATAGAAAGTATTGCGTAAGTAATCGAAGGTGACTTCAAAATACTGCACAAATGATGACAGGGAGGTCTGAGATCCTTTTTAAATTTCCACGAATGTTGAAGGCATCGCCGCGGCGGCTGCGGGCTGAGTCCTACTCTCGGTCTCGGATAGTTCTGCTCTGCTTGGATGCACGCGAAAATGGAAAATGTAAGTGTGAAAATATGTATTTTGTTTAGTCCTGTTTTAGCTTTAGTTTTCGGGAAGGTATGTTGTTTACGTACACTTTTCGAGTTGAGTATGCGACCAAATTTCTTTGTTATATAAGTATTTGAACAATTTTTCGGCAGACTTTGTTGTGATCATATTTGCACTGTGAATGGTTGAACGAAACAGGTGTTTGCATTAATTTAGCAAATTTTGGTATGTTCGCGCTGCAGTATTGCATCGTATGCATATTGATGAAGCATCGACAATATTCCAGTTTCACTTATAGTTTCGGAATAATGTATGCATTTTGTTTAGATGCTAAGACTAATTTATAATACGTTGCACGTTTTGACTATCTTGTCTTTAAATATTTAATAAAATTTCACATGGAATTTTGAAATAACATGTCCTATACATTAACGTAAATTACAATTAATACCGCTCTATCTCACATTTCCGAATTTCAGACAATCGCCTAACAGTAATGAAGTTGATACATTGTGTAAGCCCTCAGGAATTGCGAGAATCCAGACAAAATTCTACTGAATAAATTATTTATGATTCTGTCTGTTACACTGTAAGGCAAGCCCTGGCATGAGCAGCTCGGAATGTGCACGATGTACCTATGCAAATCTGCACAACAAGGTTGCTGAGGTCCCAGCGGCGTACACCAGACTCGACAGTATCACTGTACGTATTGCCTACGAAGCAAGGCTCAAAACTGAGTAAATGCGATAATAGTGTTCCTAGTGTACTTTACATGGATCTAGTAGCAGACAGCACCTGTGCAATGCCCCTAGGAGCATAACATAGTGTTCTACTCCAGATTATGGAATTGGCGGTGTCTATAGGGTCTCTATACTTTGTATCTAGTCATCAATACTTAATGAAGTAATTTCAAAGTGTATAAAACTAGGAGTTATAAAAAGAAAGAAATATATCAGTGTTGGATTTGCGATCTATCAATATTAAATCAATGTTTAATAAATAAATAGGGTGAGTTCGATTTTTCTTTATATCGTTTATTTATCGTATATTTGGCTCGTAAATTATTAATCATACATAATCTAATTTATTAGCTTTGGTAACCAGTTTTGTAAATTTCACTGGATAATAAACGCTCGTGTTCTCTGATACTTCAGAAATATGTTCTTTTTTTAAATAATTTCTTGTTAGGCGGTAACAAGGCATGTTTAGTGACCTGGGCCAAAGGGAAACAAGACTTTATTGGTAAGGTAATTGTTTTATCGCATGAGCAGGCGGCGAAGGCGGCGGCGGCGGGGCGCGGCGGCGGGGTCCGGGGCGGGGGGCACAGCTGGAGCCCACCAAGCCAACTTATAATAAACCACAGCACGCTCCAAAGATCGTATCGTCCTAACTTATTTTGGTCAAGGATGGTATAGCAGTACAAAGCAAACCCAGATTTCCACAATTATTTGTACAATCCTAAATTATTTTTGATAACGTTTACAGATAATGACCGCTGAGCCAGAGTAATTTAATATTTATATAACGAAACTCAACTTACCTCAACAAATTTGAGATAGGGGAAATTTACCTATCTATTAGAGGAAATTAAGGGAAATCGAGAAAGGGCAGGATTATCAGGTTACGCTTCATCGTTGTTCGGAGATTGCGATACCTATTCCGGAATTTTAATAGGCCTTGTTAAATAATCGGAATATTATTGATATATTTTTATGATTATATTGATATATTTTTGAAATAAAGAATAATAGAATACTGATGTAGCGTAGCGTGGGTTGTCCACGAATCTTGTGGGATGCAATATTACGTTTGCTTGGCGCGTGTTTTGGAGTAGACCTACTCCAATACACGCGCCTGTAGTAGTAGCTGGTACTAACATATTTTTCCTCTACAATTGAAAGATTACTCGACGATTACGGCCGACCGGAAAACTATGTGATTCATTTCTATAAGCTTAATATTATTAGTAAACTACACGATAACTTTTTATTTTATTTTACGGTACCTGACGTAAAAAGTAAAAAGACTAGGAATAATAAGATCTTTTTTTCGCTAAAGGTTATTGTTTAATCGTCGTACAGGATCGGGAAGCTTGAACGAGAGGGGGAGGCCTTTGCCCAGCAGTGGGACACAAAAGAGAATAGCTAAAAAAAAAAATGACGAGAGACCTGTGACAATATTACCTATAGCTTGATGCAACAAATATTAACCTGAACAGATCCCAAATTTGTAAGGCTCTTGTTCCGTGAAGGCCTGCAATAAACTCACAGTCCGTAGTGAACTAAGTTGCAGCAATCAACCCAAGAGGTGTGGACTCAAAGTTAAGAGCAATTAAAATGTTATTCACTTAATTTCACCTAGCTTTACTCATCCGGAACCTGCCGATTAAGCAACTTTGTATTTTTAACTTATGGAAAATACTCATTGCATGACCAAGTGCACTTACTCCTTATATAAATAAAATACCAAAATTTTTTTTTCAAGTGAGGTGTAAAAACAATACAAAAAAGCAATAACACTAAAAATTTATTTTTCCTTTCAATTCTCCATTTCGTTCTTCTAAAGTTGATAAATGGTACCAGAATCGAATATTATACTATTTAAAGCAAATAAAATGAAACAAGTAAAAAAGCAATGAAACAAACGATCTCATACAGTAATAACTGCTAACTGAAATGCCAACGCCAGACTCCACTTTAATGGAGCCTTTGGCTAACTTTATTTCTATTTAATAGAGAACGAATATGTTAAATTGAAATTCTTGTTCAAATAAACAGTTTTGCATGTTAAACATTTAGAGTGTTTGAAGGCTTATCGGAATATTTTATTATAAAAGTCTATTATGTATCATCTCAAATTTTAATTTCCAAATAATGACACAAAATTTAATTATATAAACAACGGACACAGTAGGAGGAATTTCAAAAAAGAAATGAGTATTTCACACATATGTTTAATAATTTTTCTGTACCTTAATTGAATGATGGAATGATATAAGAGCGTTTTTATGTCGTGTGTGAAAACATTTAGTACCTATCATTAACTCTGCCTGAATTGTATATCCTGACTTACTGCCAACTTTTAATGTTAAATAAAACTTCAATTAATTACATGCATCCCAATTAAAATTCTACATTTAAAACTGTTTCAAAGTGTTCAGTCAAAAGCAAACATTCAGAGGCCCTAACTTACTACGAGTGAAACCGCGGGGCAGCCTCTAGTAAAAAATAAGAAAGAGTTGGTCAGGTCCATAACCGTTCAGAAAACCAAAATAACGATTAATTTAAATAAATAAAATAACCGGAAAACGATAAATTATTTATTAGCAATTCATAGAAAAGCCTTGTTTTTATGGGAGAGCAAATTTGCCAATTTCGTGAAAGCCTGTTTTTATCTATCAACTATATTGACACATTGTAGAAAAGATTGAAAATTCGACGTTTTTTAAAAAAATATGTTTGCTTTTGCAACAACCAATGTAAAGTTAGTTTTTTATTCTCCAAGTCAAAATTGATTTTGTACAATTCAGAGTTTAGATCAATAAAGAGAGTAGACAAGCACTTATTTCATTTCTTATTCATCTTTTGCAACACGGAAAGGCTTTTCCGATAGCTCGAATTAATTCCGAATGCACCTCAAATCGTAAAAGTAGTCGTAAAGAAACGGGCTCTCCTTGAGTAAGGGTACAAATAGCACAACCTTATTGGCTGCAGGCGTCTCGGATTGAAAATTCGCCATAAAGACATTGCGATACGCCGCGCCGGATTAAAGGGGGAAAGTAATAAAGGAAACTTTTGCAACATCGTATTTCTACGGACAGAACTGTTTAACCGACCACTTTTATAACTCCAGACAAGAACTTTAAGTTACAAAAACCTGTGTACCTGACACTGACTTGCATATAACCTTTGTATCTTGCCTCAGAATACAGAGAGGTCCTGCATATGAAATACCTTAACTAATTCAACTTTTTTGAGAAAACAACCTACATCCTAGTACCTATACTAGATAAAATACTAATTTTAATTTTGTACCTATAGATTTATATAATTATGTATAGTAACTTCATATAGATAGTCATAACGTAAAAGTCAAATAGCTTTAGAGACTATAAAATTTAGAGCTTTAGAGATTATAAAAGAACCACGAAACGGTTTTAAATTGGACTAGAAGAATAATAGAAGCTCAATAAGAATAACAAAAACAAGTGAACAAATGTAAGCATTACGAGTGCATTTAAAATTGAAGGGTAGCGTCTCGAAAGACGCGTTATCGTCTGCCTCAAAAATTAAGAGAGCTTCGCAATAAACATGCCTGAGAACACAGCCAAGTCTACGTGCGCGGCTTCAGGGTTGAAGTGGGTAATGTGAATTGCATTTGCATAAATTATAGAAGGCGAGCGATGGGACGAGTCAATGAGACCGAGCATGTAGGCGACTGCGGCGCTGGAGCCTCTGGCGGGACATATATTATCCCATTTGAGAAGTTAAATATACATACCAAATAAGAAGTAAAATCATAAATTTTAATGAAAAAGTAATTTGTTGACCACTTGTATAGTAGTATATTTTATGCGAAAAGCCTTTTAACAGGAATTGATGAAATAAATTAAATACAATAAACATATTTTATTTTGATTATAGCAAAACACTGCCTCACTCTTTCCCAAAATGTTTGTCCTAGTGGCGGTCTGTGTGGGAGGATTATGTTCAACATACGTCCAGTGTTACTCTGCTTAGATGAATAATTGTAACGAGATTTGTTTTAATATTTCAGTAAGTTATTATTTAGATTTCCTTAATATAATATATAGTTTTATAATCTACCCCCCACACTTTCCTCGCGCGTGGAGGTTTTCTTATACTCCAGCTTTTTGTCCCCACTAATGCCACATTTTACTTTATAATAATGAGTGGGATCGAGTTACAAACAAATATGTATATTCTCTTTGTTTGATTTTCAATCTCTCCAAGTCGTAGCGATGTAATGGCGCATGGTTAAATCGAATGGTATTGAGTTTATTTAACAAACAAAATCGCTTAATTTTATCAAAAAAAGTAATTGCTGCGTAACCGACGAAGTGAGAATTTTTTTGTTGATTAATAAAGTGTTTTATAAGCCTTTTACAGGCACCAATAATATTCAAAATCGGCACTACCTTTATGTACCACAAAGTTGGTAATATTAAACTCATATAAACAAAAAAATAAACTGTCGACTAAGGCGTAGCTAAGTTCGTAGCAAGCTACGCCGTAGTAGTAGTCTGTACTACTTGAATTCAGTTTTGGTTGAATAAGCAAAACAATAACAGATAAGGGAGCGAGACACCTGACGCGGCCGACGGCGTAATCGGCGGGACGCAGCCGCGGTCACGCGCCGCTGCTGCCTCTGTGATCTGAAGATCCACCGAAATCACTCCGGTTATTGAAATCACCGGTTTCGCTGTCTCAGATGCCTTCATATTGAGGTAGCAACTCCAATATTGGCTAAGGTTTATGTTATTCTTTTTCCTTATTGCTTCTTTGCGGTTCCGTTCGTGAGCTATTTTACGATTGCTACTTACTAGCCGGCGGAATGGCTGGAATGGCTGTTTGGTAACCGACTTCAATGTTGATAATTTGCTGGGATTTTATTTTCTATTTGTAGTAATAAAACAGGTGCAAATAGCAATACAAATATTTTATTGCGTGTTTTGGATTATTATGTTTAAAAATGGTGGTATTTATAAAAAAAACACCTTATTTTTTTATTATTGTATTGCAACATTTGTAGCAGTAAGCGAAGCAGTGTTCATTCATTGCTTTACACCTCTTTGCCTTTTACAAAAAAATATTGAAAGTAGGAAAATAAGAAGCGACTGAGAATCTATTGCAGTTTGCGCTCAGCGGGCTGGAAGCGTGTGGGGACGCGAAGTAGCTTCCGCGCCCCGCTCGAGCTGCCCTCTTGTGGGAAATATCGGAAGGAAGCGTGACCGTACCACATTCATTTAATCATACAGCACATAAAACATATAAAAGTCGAAATTGTAAGACGATTCGTTGATTCAAATTAGTAAGTGCTGCTTGTTCGATCGATATAATAATTTGGTATGAACTAGCAATCATACCTTCTCTAGTTTTTTGTTATTGTGCCTTATTCAAACTTTCCACTTAGATTTCAGGTCGCAATATGACATAACAGCATATTCAGGTGTTTCATAATTATTGACTAGCCAACAAGGTGCCTCTATAAGAATTTTAGTTCCATGCCTTGTACCTCCGCTACCTAAAGTTACATCTGATTTAGTGTCAATTCTGCAGTCGGTTAAGGCATCGCAATAAGTCAGCTCCCAGGGGATGCTCCTCGTCTCTGTCCATAATTGAAAATTGAAATTTGTTTAGGCATCGGCCGAAGGGCTCCTAATTTGATTAAGGAGAGTCGCGAGTGCAATCGGAAAGCAATAACAATAATTGTACATCGGCTTTGTATTCGATGTATATTGTTAAACATGCAGCTTCTCCGAGTTGCTTGGCACCTTACGCGCTTTAAATCCTTCCCTATACTAAAAAAAAACTACAATATTGATTGTCTATGGTCAAGCTGTCAAACGTCATTCTTTGTGTTCGCGTGGTTACCGGCGCTTTGTTTTTTAGTAAAAAAAAAATAGTTTCGATTTATTAAAATAAGTGAAAATAACAGCAAAACTACACGAAAATGTGTACAAAAACATAAGTCAAAGGACAGGAAACTCGAAATATATCGGAACAAGATCCGAAAATTGTGGAATGCAGGGAAATAAAAAACCCGCAACAAGGACGTCAGCTTCGGAAGTTTCTCGAAGCAGGATCTGCAGGATGAGAATTCTTCTGGTATAATTAAAAATTACATTGGTTACGTACCAATAACCTCATATGACACAATGTGTCATGTTGGCATGTTTTTTCAAACAAGCCCTTTCTATTGACACGGGTGGTATACGCGATATACCGACGTGTTTGTTGGCGCATGCCTTTACAAACAAGCCCTTTCACATTGACACGGGTGATATACGCGATATATCGACGTGCTCGTTGGAAAAGCAGCCGTTTATTGGTTTGATAAGGGCGAAGCACGCGCACGCGATGCGCAGACATTTTGGCGGCAAAATATTTTTTGTTTTCAAAATATTTTTTGTCTTCTGAACAAGACACAGGCTGTGTACGAGATACATGGATGTGCTCTACAATTTCTTAAGTGTCAAATCACAAAGATTTACTCAGATGGATCACAATCAACATGTGGCACAAATGCCAATAGAGCAAAGGAAGGAGATAACTTATCTTCTCCGTAGCAAGTTAATACTACCAATGTACTACCACACAGGTAGGCATAACATTCAGGTTCAATCAGTGACACTGAGGAAGATACACCTACTTCCCCAACAACCTTAATTTGGCCCAAAGAAATAAGCTAAAACTTAACTTTTGGACGAGTTTTTTCCCAGAAAACTAAGTATAAGAAATTGAAAATAAACAAAATCAATTTGTTTTGGGACCCGCCATGCTATGGAAAAATTCTTACAACACTAAAAGTAAGTTAAAACATAGACCAGCTGAAACTTATATCCCCACTGCGATGCAGTCAGGATCTTTTCTGTCTTGCATTCTATTCAAACAAAAGCAAGAATAAATTTTACCATGTCTAATCTAGATAAACCATTCTTTGAATCTAGTCAATGATGTACTGCGGGACAAGTTCCTTATTTTGGCCATGATCTTCAACAGAAGATTGCAACAATGACAATTTAGTCACCACAATGCAAAAATCAATATGCAAAAGCCACCTGCAAACCCTGAATGGGAAAACTTTATCAGGCCATCCCATTACTACCATATTGGTTTGCACTGCTGTATGGGGAAAACCCATGAAACCCCTGGTAGCCAGGAACTACCAATACTAGAACCACCATAGGGTTTCGCAGGCAACAGCCTAACGACCCAGACGCAGCCCTGTCTAAGCGGCATGCTCCTTCTGACAAATAGAGGTAAGCCATGGTGGCAAGCTTATTTCCACTTTTTTCCTAAGCTAAAGGAAAAATCTGTGTTATAATTTGTTTATTTTGGGTTCTGTATGTTAAGGGTATAACTACACCTTTTCATTCAATAGAATCTTAAAATCTGTCCAAGAACTCAGTAATATGTTTAAATTAAAACCATTTAAAATATTTTAACATTGCCCAGAGTACCATCAATACACTCTGAAAATTTATTCAAGAACACAGTATTATGGTTAAATTAAAACCATTAAAAATATTTTAACATTGCTCACAGTACCATCATTAAATAAATTAAGTACTGGATATAGTCAAAAATTTAATCAGATTGTTAAAAGTGTGACAATCAAGCCAGTCAGTTATATAAAAATCATGTCTAATTACCAAAACGGTGATCATGGTTTATTTTATTTGAAATATTTCATCAGTTTATAACAGTGTTATATTTACACGTCGAATGTATACTTACCCTCAAACGCATACAAACTATGTACAGTTTATTGCACAGGACATTTAGAGGTTTAAATAATTTAAGATTAAGATTTTTACATTTACATGAGTTCCAGACACATCCTTATGGATGTGTACAGTTTCACTTTAAATAATGAAAGTGGTTTTTAGCTTTCTTACATCAATAAAGCCTTTATTTTGTAAATTTTTAAATCTATTCTATAAATATATGGAAAAAATATAATTTTATGCAAATACATATTATGTACAGACAAATGCAAATGCATGAAGAGTTAACAAAAATTATCACATCTAATTATCACATTTACTCTCATATTTGCTACGCTCACAGCATTAGAATGTAATACATGGAATTTGGGTACAAATGTGTACCAAGTTTTTTGAGCCAGCAAGGGGTATTTGTAACAGTTGTGTGTTTTTTGAGTACTTACAAGCTGTTTAGACCAAACACTTTCTATAAATGTTCATATATTATGTACATTGATATGTACATACATAATACATAGGTACAAACATACTTATCGCTACGCCTGTTTCCATAGGGGTAGGCAGAGAAAATTAATTTCTACTTGCTATGATTCTGACAAACCTTTTCTTTTCGCTTCTTTAGGCTGCAAGTTTTTAATAACTCTTTTCATTATTACAATGATTCAATTAGTCAAACATCTTAAACATCTTAAATTCAGTATTCTTATGCCCAGCAAAACCTAAAAATTTTCGCAATTTACTTACTTTTGACACTTCATATGTAACATTAGTAGAAGCTTGTCCAGCTTCTTGCTATGCATGGGTGAATTTTGGAAACTGGAACAAAAATCCTGGAATGTTGATTTACTGTATCTAGTGTTAACTATGTTACCAGCATAATGATGGTCATCACAACTTTGGTTCTCTGTTATGGATTATTTTTTTGGTTTTTTGCAACACCCTGAAAGAAACCTTTCTTAATTATTATCTTCTTTCTTAATTATTATTATCTTCAGAGACCTGCTTCATTGTCAGATAATATAGAAACAGAGATATGCTCCAGCAATGCCGGCTTAAAATATCAGTACCACTACTGTCATTTGTAGAAATTATAATTGAGTCCTCAGCGGTGAGCATTGAGCAAACTCAATACAATAATTAAAATAACAATGATCCATTCTTTGTTTTTTGTTCCATATAAATGGACATTCCTCCTAAGAATGTTAATTCAGGTGCTTCAAATTTTTATAAATTTGATTTTATGTTGAATGGTGGCTCTAAAATAGGGGATGATGATTATATTATGAAGACCTACCACCATTGCCATATTAATGTCATTGTTTATTTATTTATAAATAAATATAAGATATGATTAAAGTATTAATAAATAAACATGAGATATGATTAAAGTATTGAATGTGAATGTGAATGACAGTTAAAAAACATGTTATAGGCTTTAAGTAGCTACTGCTACACAGAACAAATATTGACTTACTAGCTTTAAGTAGTTACTGCTACACAGAACAAGTATTAACTTACTAGTCATGTTACTAGCTTTAAGTAGCTACTGCTACACAGAACAAGTATTAACTTACTAGTCATGTTACAAGCTTTAAGTAGCTACTGCTACACAGAACAAGTATTAACTTTTAAAAAGTAAAGTATTAGAACTAAATAAATACAGACTTCAATATACATAAAGTTATACCGATATTGTTAAGACATTGAGTCTTAGATTTTTTGTAAACCAAATTAAATTAATCAAAGCTTTTGAACGTGAAAAAACTTCTGTTCTGTAAAACTTCTGTGATTTTGAGAAAACATTCGTAAAAAACCCATTGTTAATTCTTTCAAAAAACGACACAAATCTGTGACCTCATCAACAATATTATAGGATGCTGGACCAAAAATATTTTGCTATTTTGGGGTAAAAAGGGAGTAAAATCTTTTAAATAAGATGATCTTGTTTGGGTGCGTCTCCTGGCGGCTTCCATCGTTGGCTTTGATGATGGGTCTGATCGAGGCGTGCCGCGGCAGGGTGCAGTCTGGCTCGTGTAGCATGACGTAGCTACGTACAATGTTTTGCTATGCGGACTGGTCTGCCCTTTTGGGGACTGTTTTTTGCCTGCGCCTCTTGCGAATAGGATACTATATTAATAAATATAATGATGTGAGACTTGAAATAAGAGACACCTTGTATCCTATGTAGAATAATTTAATTTTAAATTTGAAAGTTAAGGTGTTTGCAGGACAAACACAAGCCATCTAGCAACCACCAAGTCTAAAGGTGTGTCATTAGACAGACAGTTGACTAAACCAGTAGGTCTTGAACTATGTAGAGGTTCACATAATACAACTCTATTCATGTGATATCTTTTTGTTTTAGTTAAGAAGCGGTATTAATACGCCCTGTTTTGATTACATTTGATATTACATTTAACTTTATTAAATTTTCTTTTATGTATTATTAAATTTTCATGTTCCTTTACTAAGGATATATAAAACAACTTAATTAAGTTTTCAAACAAATCTGTTTGTCCTTTCCTATATTAGAAGGGGTTATCTTCGATAGAAGCCTCACAACTTTTGTTTTAAGATATTATTATTGGCTCTGAACATCTGCATGTTTAACAATATACATCGAATACAAAGCCGATGTACAATAGGATGATCAAACGAGCTCACCTGAGTGAAGTTCGATCATTATTGTACGAAGGCTTTGTATGAAGATGTATATTGTCCCGCCCGCCCTTTACAATTTGTAAGTAACCCAAGTTGTGAGTCAGTCATCAAGCTCAATAAGGCTCTAAAGAATGACGTTTGACAGCTTGACCATAGACAATCAATATTGTAGTTTTTTTTTAGTATAGGGAAGGATTTAAAGCGCGTAAGGTGCCAAGCAACTCGGAGAAGCTGCATGTTTAACAATATACATCTTCATACAAAGCCTTCGTACAATAATGATCGAACTTCACTCAGGTGAGCTCGTTTGATCATCCTAATATTCAAGTTTTTCGAGGTTTATCTCGATAGTTCGTTCTCAGGGATATAGGATAGCCAGAATATGCAATACCAAAACTGCTTCAATTGTTATTGATAAAAAGGTCACATAAAAAGTCAATAGGTTATTATTTTACATTTATTTATAAAATAAAAATACATATATTTTAATGTATTAAGGGGCACTAAAAATTATCGGAGACGACAGCCATTATCAGTCTAAATGAGATTTAGCGTCTAGGAGTTCCAAAGGTGATTTCCGATATTTAGAAATCTATTCGTATGCTTCCGCGTTCCGCATCCTGCGAGCGTTGAATAAGTTTTAATGGAAAATACACACAGTAAGAATCAAGATTTTCCGCATTTCAATTCCGCCTTCAAAATAGAATGCAAGCAGTGGGGCTTCACGCGTCACCCCACTGAATATAGACTTATTGTAGCGAGCGCAGCCGCGACAATTCTCCTCAGAATTCATTTATCGTTATCTGTTTGTGTTCGACACGCGTGCGACGGGTTGCGAACAAAAGTTAGCACGTGAGCACAGTATATTGGCGGTATTGCCAATATACTGAGAAACCTAACTGTTACAATGGAGCGAATGCCACCAGGTATTATTAGCCGAGGGGATGCCGCATGAGCGCCCCCTCACTATCACTCATCCACCTATTCGTATCAGCGGCACAGCAGTATTGCGCCACCTCACGACTAATCACGGAGGATGCTTCGTAGACGCGCCACGCATATTTATTATTGCTTCCTCCGCATTCTCCCACCGTATTGCCAAGGTGGATGTTTTTCATTTGTTCGACTTATTTATTTAGTGGAGCCCCTGGCACACGTAACGCACGGCTCAGTGTTTGATGAGATCTGATTCGGGTCTCCTTAATTCCTGCCCATAATTATTTTGGGACAGAATCTTGTCACGTAAACGACGTTTGTTTTCTCGGTTCACTATTTAATTAGTTAGAAATCCTCATGTTTCTTTATTCGTGTAAATTATTGTATAACTCACATACACGAAACAAAAAAAAACTACTACACATAAGTGTCAAGATACCTATACTCTTAAAGATAGAAATGCGTTTCTTGAAACTTAGATAAGTGTTAGTTAATGTAAATTGTTGAGTTCTATATATCTTCCTATTGAATTACTCTTTCTATTAAAATACCGCATCAAAATCTGTTGCACAGTTTTAAAGATATTATTGTAAGGTGACCATACGTAGGGATAGACACGGGAAGCAAATTTGTTTTATACTATGTATTGATTGATGAAAGGTCAGAACTAATAATATTTTATAATATCAGTGTCATCGTGTGTATGTTAGTATGTTCTAAGTTTTTCGGGTATTCTAGATACAGGGATACAATAGATAGGTATTCTGATTATGATGCTCTATTATACTTTTCATTAATGTAATAAAAAAAGTTCTAATGGCGTATGCAGCTTCTTAGTTTTAGTTAGGAGGAGTTACCACGCGGGATCATAAACAAGGCCCGGCACCGGGGTGCGGAACATCGCCCTGGCAATTAAAACTTTTTCATCGAAAAGAATATGCAATTAAATTTATTACTTTTCCTTGCTCGCTGCCCATGTGAATTCGTGAACATAATTTACATGAAGAAAGGTGTAATTCATTATTTTCATTAACAGAATTAAGCAATGTTTTTTAATTATATAGGTAAGTAAACAAAGGCCACGGCAAAATTTGAATTTTAAACATAACAATAAATTTATTTTTTATATTATAACTACCTATTCATGTGATGATGAAATAATGAGAGAGAGAAGTAAGAAATGTACCTACATATTTGTTAAACAAACACAAACATATTTACTGCTTATATATTACTAGTCGACCCGGCGAACTTTGTACCGTCATATCTATTACTATATTGTGCATGAATGTAAACCTTCCTCTTAAGACGCTCTATGACTTTTGAAGGTTTTTTAAATTAAGTAATTATCTTACCCTGTTATTCATAAAAAGTTAAAGAGCATTTAAGTTTTTTGACAAATGTCAATTTAGACTGGATGTCACGTATTTACCATACAACAAACCAGAGAAGTAAACCTCCAGTAAATGTACTTAAAATGTACTGTATCTTTATGAATAACACGGTTAATCTATAAGCGTTAAAGATCTGGAATTTTAATATAACGTTTTTGAGGATATAACAAATATTTTTATAATTGAGAATCACTAGTGGAATCAAAAAACCTCGATACATTATTTCGTCAAAGATAACCATTCCAAAAAACGGTAATAGCTAGTTCTTCGAAATTACTAACTAGTTTTTGTTGAAACTACATAGGAATAATGATAATAAAGTATATCAAATCCTGGTAATTCAAATTTGATTTAAAAGTAATAATTAAAACGATATTTAATATTTATTACTTTTTCCAATAAAATGTAGAAACCGATGTGGGCGACTGATATATGACTGTCCTTTTCCCTCAGTATGTTTGAAGGAAAAGGACATCCTTTGTTCCTCGGTCGTTCTATTTATTTCTCGTAAATCGTCTTAAATCACTCTATCTATTCAAAAAAACGCATCAAAATCCGTTTCAAATAAGCATACATAAGGACAGACGCGGGAAGCGACTTTGTTCTATACTATGTATTGATTGATTATGTTTGCTTATTAATAAAATAAGTAAGTATAGCAAACATGTTTAAAAATAGAATTATTTGCAATTGCTTATTCGTGCGTCAGAAGCAAGCACGCGAGGGGAGAAGAGAGGCGCGCGCGAAGCTACATACCTTTTTTTTTTTTTTTTTTAGGCGGGGAAACTCCTAACGAGTACCCTGCGACCCCGGGGGGAGTCGCAGGGTTATGTGGGGTTCGCACCCACTAAAACCCCGCCGGTGTCCATCTCGGCTGTTGGCAAAGGGGTCACGGGTGATCTTTCGATCGTTATGTTCAACCCCGCGACCCCCTCCAGCATTGGCTGTTAAGCCTCTTCACGGAGGAAGCTACATACCTAGCAGCGTTTTTAAATACTTTGAAGATCAATTTTTACAGACCAAATACAGAAGAAATTATCTAAGAAATTGCAACATTCTATTCGTGAATATATAAATAACTTGTCATAAATATTATGTATAACATAACTATAAATATACTTTTAACTAACGAAAGACTGCTCGCTGCTGCAGATAAACAACTTAGTTTTCGTCAGCAGCTATTGTTGTAGCCCTAGTTTATAAGTTTTGTTTTGAGAAATAAAAAAAAAAAATACATACATATATGATTTCGATCTTTTATGAACAAAGTGTATAAAAAATATGACATTAAACCGGACTCTCCTGAATGTGGGTGGCTAAGCTGGTCGATCAGGGCCTGCTGCATTAAGTAAATACTCGCTTTAAATTTCAGATAGTGGTCGGACGAAAACAAATGTTTGTAATTTACAGCTGCGGCCTGCACACGACAGGCTGCATAAATTAATTTCGACCTCACACCCCTTAGTAAATTTTTGGCAATATTGCAAGACGCTAAGGGCGCAGGGCAAATAAATTAAACGGTCCATAATAATTTAGTTACGGCAGCATTGTGATTAAAATCTTGCAATTAATTAGTAAAATGTTCAATGCTGAAGGGGTCCCTTAAGTAACTTCCACAAGCATGAAGATTCTCAGAGCAGCACCATATAGCTATATAAAACAAAACAGTATTTACCCAGGCGTCCCTAAGTATTTCTAAGAATATTTTGTAAAACATGTTTTTTTTTTTTGCGTCTATTGTAGAAGGTTAATAAAATGCTTATTATTTTCGAAATATAATGTTGAAAAAATTAAAACTATTACTATCTTTCTTTTTTTTTTTCTTTTCTGATTCGATTCGAAATTACAACTAGATGTTTTTAGTTGGCAGGCAATTGCAGATATTTTAACCAATAAAATATATTTTCAAGAGAATTTATGTTTTTGGCGATTAAGATAAGTTTATGGTTCCCCGATGCTAGCCCGCAGCGCACCTGCCACGGCGAGCTATAGCTATAGCCACATGGCTAAACGGTTGTTATATAATTAATTTTATTTTGAAATGGTACTTTTACTTGCTTGCATCGCGATATCAGTTGTGATTATAATATAATGTATTTGCAAATATTTTTTGTTCTATAAAATTTAGATAAAAACCCCTTTGTCTACGTTGCCTACAAAGGACTCCGAGAAAAGAGCACATAATGAATTTTCAATCCTTATTTTAGTCACGCGGAAAATTGTGTGACAATAATTTTCCGAGTGTGAACCGCGCACTTGTGCCCGTAAACGATTTAGTAATTTGCCCTGGCGTCGAACAATGCGGCGTGATTCACAGCCATTACTGCAGGTTTCTTGGTCCGGTCGCAAGCTGCATCTAATTCAAAAGTTCTTCTTGTAGGTATACTTTCTACTGTAGGTACAGTGAGTAGCCGACCGCACGCAGTAGAAGACTTGTCGCTACGACATACAGTCTTAATTTACTTGTGTTAAATGCTTTCTAGGTGGTCAGATGACTTGGAGAAGGCTGCGGGAAAACACTGGATGAGGGTCGCTCAAGACCGGCCACTGTGGCATTCTGTGGGGGAGGCCTATGTCCAGCAGTGGACGTCTTTCGGCTTTAATTATGATAACGATGTATGCATTCTAAGTAAAGGCTTACGCCCGACGTGTTGTTAGCTATCTTATTTAACTTAGAGTCTTAGTAAGGTTAAAGTTGAATCTAGAATAGCTTCGCACATTTTGTTTTCGAGAAATGTGCAATTGCAACCTTTATTGCTTGGAAGATTAGCTGAATTATTAATGTTACGCAGCGTTCGTGATTCTGAGACAATCTGATCCGTGTGGTTCTCGTTTTGAAGGATGAATATTTTATGAGATCGCTTTTAGGCAGGTTTTGGGGGGCGCGGTTAATGGATCTGCGGCGTCTTTATTATCTTCCTTGAATTTGTTTGTATTTACTACAGTAAATAACTTATCAAGTGACTGCATTGTATCCGGTTTTTTTATTCTCTTATGGTACGGCCCTGAATATAAAGGCCCTCGATATACATTTTATGAATTAAATTATGTTGAAGTTCGTTAATTGAATTATTTAGTATTTCCCATTCAGATAAAATACCTATGCGTAATTTAAAGCTCGCACGGCTACAAATTTTGCTTTCATAAACGACAGTTTTAATTACGGTAGCGAAATCGAAATTGAACCATAACAGTTCCCAGGAGCCGAGGACATTTATTGGTTTGGATAAAACAATAAAGAACGGTTAACTGCCCTTTAATGTGAACAAGAACATGGCTGGACAATGGACGCCGATTGGGGTCGCCGCTGGACGCTGTATTCACCACCGGCGCTTCCGCCGCCACCGCCGCCGCCGCCGCCGCTCTGCCGCCCTGGCTTGACTCTTGCATCTATCGATAGACGTCGATAGATCGAAAATAGCCATTTTATTTTTGAATCGAAAAGTTAAATTGAGAAAATTCTCAAACCTTCATCGGTAATATTGTTATCAACCCCTATATTTTAACTTACAATAAATCTTGTGGGTTCCTAAAAAAGTAAATTTATCAACATCGATAGGTAAACACATGAGTTCAGCATCACACGTGTAAGAGTAGGTAAGCAATAAAGGCCCGCATAAACTTTGAATCGCTGACCACTGCCGCCACCGCCGCCGCCGCCACCGCCGCCACCGCCGGCCAGAATCGACGTGCCTTTTGTCTGTGACGACTGCCAATTGTTCAAGAAATAAAATTTTATTTTACTGCCATAACGCTTCTTTAGCTATTTCTTTAAATGCTATTGAGTTTCGAATGGAACTCTCTTTTGGAGCTATCTATTAAAACCTTATTAAATTAAATAAACACATTTTAAAAGTAGCGTTTAGTGATTGGAACTAGAAAATATCTTTACAAGAAACTAATTAGAACTGAAAAAATATCTGCACAACGAGGCACTCTCTCATTTTCTAATTTATATTACTTATAAGGCAACAAGGGCGGTGCAAGACAAAAATTGGCTTTATAGGGCAAATAGATCAACGTGCGAAAGAGGCGGCACCGCACCAGACACTCCAGCAATACTAATTTATCAGCTTCGGACCGGAGCACTCTAATGTTTATTACATTCGCTGCGCTCTCTTATCCAGTGGACAATGGAAATTGGAAACATATTCGGGGGTAATACAGTTACGTCAGAGTGAGGGCCTTGCATTTCTCCCGATCAAACACAAAAATGACCTCGAGCAAGCTGCAAAATGTCCCGAAAACACATTAGACGCATTAGAGCTGCCATTAGGGTAGGGCTGGCCGATAACAATTAGGGTGTACTGTACAGCCTTAAGGGGAACCAACGGCCCGGAGAGTATTAACATTGCTTTCAAAAATGGTCTTGTAATTATCTCTTCATTTTAGATTTCCCATTTTGTACTTACCTGACAGTGTTTTAAAAGCGAAAATGATAGCCATATCTAGATTGAATTTAATAAAAACTCAAGTTTAGAAAGCAAAATGTTTAAAAACTTATCTTAAACATCCATAAACTTGTTTGAAGAGTAATCTAAAGACAATATAAAGTAAAGTGGAAGCGGCAAATAGCAAAAATGTAAGCCATCCCGTCACTGGGAAAGCTATTGAAGCAGCGTCTTCATAGGAGACGCGACGGGCTGTGTTGCAAATTTAAAGTAGTTGGTACCGTGGCAAATCTCAAGAGGTAGGGAGAGGAGTTAAACAGATTTTTGGTGATCCTACTCCTACATAATCAATATATATAAAACTCTTCCGTTACTGACTGACTGACGGAACGGGAAAAATCGGGATTTTTGTGTTTATGAGAAATCTGAGCGGGTGAAACCGCGGGGCAGCCTCTAGTATGAAATAAACATAATGTTTATAACATACATATGTTTATTGTAGATATGTTATTGGCTTTGTTTTACTAAAAGTCAAGAAATTAGGATATTGCTACTGACTTATTTGTAATTAAGTAATTAACAAGGGATGTCAATGAGTCCTGCGCAATGAAATCTGTACAGTAAAGGTCAGAGTAACACTTCCGGTAATTCAGTACCGCAGAAAACCTCCCGTTCTCCGGCGCACAGCGCACGAGACCACAGACAAAAGTGTTACGCTGAACGAGTCCGTGACTGTACAATTTCAGTCAAATATTTCTGAAATCAAATATAATACAATACTTATTTTATTTTAATATTAATATTCGATACAGATAGTAATAAAATAGTTTAAAATAGCTACATAACAAAAAATATTCTTATTTTTAAATTTCATTAAATATCGCCTTCCCATGGCCACGACTTGAGCATCGACTGAGGGACCCTTGGGCCGGACGAGTTGCTTCAAGATGGGAAAAATTACGAAGACTCGCAAAACTTTTCCCGATTTGAATTATGACTCCTTATTTCATGCTTCGTCGTCCCTTTTAAGACGACCTTGGCTAAAAGGAAGATCTTTTCCAATATTTCTGATATAATAGGTTCTAAAACATGTACTTAATTTGTTAGATGTCCTTACCTTACACCAGGTTAATAATTTATTTTGAAAAGATATACGTTTGAAACAAAACCCATTTTAAAATCAGTCTTAATCGAAGATTTTTTTTTTTTGACTTCAACACTTTCGTTTATTTAATATCTTCTATCTTCAAAAAAAAAATGTTTAGCTGAGCTAACGCTTTCATTCATATTATATCATAGAAAAAGTTGCATCCATATTAAAACTTGTAACCTGTACGAAGAAAACTCTACTTGATAATTCTTATGTTCTGAAAGAAACTTCGTTTTTATAACTTTTTTTACCTATGTAAATCGTTCACCCGCTGCTTTGCAAAAATATTATGTAAACTTTAAAATTGTATTTGCATTTCATAGAGGCGCGGTATTCGCCCTCTTCTCGCACTAACGGCCTGCCGCCTGTCATAGGGGACGGATATTTTGTAATTCACCAAAACTCTAACAGAATTTACATCTATTTATAAGAACAAAAGAATACTAATTAGTCCAACATTTCAATATGAATTTAAAACATAAATCACTTTTTAAGTACCTACCAAGGAACGAACAACCCTCAATAATTAGTACTGGAATAGCCAAATTTTGGGTAAGGTGATGTTAATGTTTAATGAATGTAAAATTGCTTTTGGATAGGTCGGGATCGGCTCTTGGATTTTGACCTTCTTACTCGCCCTTTGGGTGACCATAAATGTCAAGGAACAATGAAGGGTTCCTAGCGAGCCTGGCCCCCTGGCCGCGCGGGCTCCAGCCGGCCGCGTCCTGACCACCCCTGTCAAAAGCCAGCCACGGGCCCCCGGGGAAATTATTGTCGGGATTTAAAAAGGGCATTGCTTACGGAAAAGAACAAAAAAATATACTTATATCGAACGCCAAATTCATAATAGTCATAGATTGAATCTGCGGCAGGCACGTGACGACTGCAGGGGCGTATCAGACGAATCAAAGATAACAAAGTATTACTAAGTATAGCACTTTTATATCGACCCATTATTTAGATATTGACTTGATTAATTATTAGCTATTGTAGATACATCAGCTTGTTTAAGCTTTACAATGCTAAATTGTACTAAAGCCAAAAGTTACACAGAAAGTAAAGTTTGCGCCTCTCGCAGCTCCCCTGCACGTCGCAGGCTCCACTGTACATACGTGTTTGCCAATAATTTCGCCCCCTACACTGTCAACAATGTTTGCTTTTAGACTTAAGAAAAACGACAAGTTCAAGTTAAATTTTATCAACACAGAATGGGATTTTGTCATGATCAAAGCAGCTCCTCAGCTCCCGCTGCGAAAAGTTTTAAAGAGATTCACGTTGTCGCCGTCAAAAAACACTTTTTTAAAATCATTGTCGATTCCAATAAAATAGGAGAAATTAAATAAGCAACCCTCGTAAAAGATAAAAGCCAGGTCCGTCCGAGGTGAGACTTTAGACCGCACTTTTGATGGTGTTGCATTTTAAAAAGTTGGGGGAAAGTTGACACTTCTACCTACAAATTTAACCTTCCATTGTATTAATTATTCAGAGCGTTATTTCTGAATTTGAAGTCGAAGGTGTTTGCAGGAGGGTAGGGTAATTTGTGTCTTTTTTTATATAGAAAACCCCGGTAGGTAAAGAATGTCGGCTGGATTAGCCTTCCCGAGCCAAGTTTAATAACACGGAATTGGAATTCACCCCCCTTCTATATTGATTGTTGCTCCAACCAACGAACGTAGAGTTAGCCAAGTAATAATAACAAGCTGACAAGGAATTAGGGAGCTTACTTTAAGTTTTTATGTTTTTTTTCTAATGTACGCAGTCATTTAATCGATTTCACCAGCAATTATATTGTTTTTACCTGATTTTAACATCACATATTTCATTTTTTTTATTTTTCACATAATCTCACGCCTTTTAGGATAGGCAGAAGCACCAGCTCAAGAGCCGGAACCACGTTTAGCCGAGTTTATGTTTTATTACCAACGTGACAAGGGGCAAGCTTGTCGCCGCGGTTATAACGACCACTACTGCGGCCGGGGCCGGGACCAAAGGCTTAACGTGCCTTCCGAAGCACGGAATCATCTTACTTTACGGACATTCAGATTTTTCGATTAGTTTTAAATCTTTATGAAGGAATAACTGCAATTGTAAATGGTAGTTAATATTAAAATAAGTGGTACCTACTAGATATCTGAGCATCATTAAGTGCACAGACAGACACGCCGCGGGGCGCAAGGGGCACAAAAGAATATTTCATGTATCTCATTTGTATCTTGGAGGGCGTCCCGCCGGAATACTTTAACTTTTCAATTGAAACTTCTGATGGATTTTCGAACGTAAAAAAAATCACCGAGAGACACCGACTTTATAGATGCAATTGGGGTGAATCCAGTATCCTCTACAATGGCGTGCAATTTTTATGGATATTTTTATGTTACTGAAGCTATTATCTGGTAATGGTTATTATTTTCTTGTTGATATTTATACGTGTCTGATATTTAAAGTATTATTCCAAAACTTAAATAATTTTTTAAAATCAAAATGCTAGAAATATGTGTGGAAGTGGCAAAACTTGATAGAGGAATTCATACGTGTAACTGATGAATAACGAAAGTATTTTTTTTATCCTTTGCTGTAAAGAAAACTGAATGCAGTGTTTAAAGTATAAACAACATAAATTTAAAAAATAAAAAATTACCGTATGCACCCGATAGACAAGAAAATAAGTATTCAATTCACCGGTACACATTTCACGGTAGATAAAACTCATAAGAAGGTAGGTTCGTTTTCCTTAGAAAAAAAAAACACTTCCAAAACGGGCCACGACGCGAGTGAGTCGAATTTCCTGTCAGATATGAATCTTCCCTACTCGCTTTAAGGTGATGTATTTTCCTATTTCTACCCTCTTGACGGTCCTAACAGGTCTGTTTCTTCTCAGCATTTCGTCTCCTGCCTATTTCATAGCGGTCCCCTAGCAAAATTGATTTTCAATTTGTTTGAAATGTGTTTCGCGGTACAGCGGGCAAGAAGGCACTACAGTGGAAAATTATTTAGTTAAATCCGCCTCAGATTAGGTTTATGCTAAATAAAATCCTTCAGAATTATGTATTTGATATAAAACCTTGTATGATAAACTCATCAAACAATGTACAGGTAGAGACGCATGCTTATCTTCGCCATCTGTGAGCAGTCGTAAGCGCCATCGTTTCGTTTCGCGAGCAATTTTAAAATTAATCGCGACGTCGAGCAGTCGCGTCCCTCTTCCCTCGAGACAATAATACATTTCTATTAACTTCTTGAGATGTTACTTCCATTTTATTGTCAAGTGATAGGGATTAATTTGGCTGACTTATAACAGTCATACATTTGCTGTCCTGAGGAGGTAGGGTGAGTGGAAAATAAAGCTTCCCCGCGATTATATTAATACGCGAGGGGCTAGTGATGCAAAGTGATCTGGATAGACAGACGACTGGCTGGGTCGCCGCCGCCGCCGCAGTCCCCGTCGCCGCGGGCGGCGCTCAGGAACTCTTCTTACATGTGCTAATCTACGATCATCCCGTAAAAGGGTGTTATATTCATCCATATTGTGGGTAATCCATGTTCGAATTTATTGAAATTTGATGTTGTCGAGCCTTACCGAGTGCTCATGTACATCGTTAGTTTTTCATAATTTAGAATAATTAATACCTACAGTAAATACATTTCAGTAGGTACACTACATGGTAAGTTATCTCTGCTATATTTGATTGGAACACCAATCCAAACACCATGGGCATAGATAGAGACTCAAATATTTTTTATAAGAATAAATCTGAAACCAAGTTATTATTCAGTTTTTAAAATCTTAACTAACCAAATCGTTTCATATGAAAATATCAAAGTTTTTATATTTTATAAACACTATCGTTTTCTCCAACAGCTTTGCTGCGCCGCTAAAGACCTTTTTAATTACACTCTACGTAATGGGATTACACAATTATTTTAACGCACTTTTTTATGGAAAGGTGTTTAATTTCTATAAAAGTTTTTTATGTAAATTTTTAAAGTTTCGGCTACTAAATACACAACTGTACAATAGTACTACACTGTATATTCATTATATCTGCAGCTCAAAGGATAATAAAGAAGGCTTATAAAAAATAATCTTAGAAAAAGCAGACAGGATATTACTATCTTCTTGGCAGATTTAATACCTTCTTTGATTTTAGGACCCTAAAAATGCAAGAATACAATGTTAGTTTGTTTACACAAAAGCCCCTACTAAGCCAAGAATGTCCTGATTAATTTCGAATGATATTTGATATGTTCATCTGACAAGCGACAGTTAGGGGAAACAGACAAATGGGTGGAGTCATGGCTCCAGGTCGAGCGGGGTCATGACCTAAGATTAGACATTAGACATAAGATTAGTCATGTGTTGGTGGCAGATTTTATTATATTCTGACATATGATAACTGAGCCTTTGCGTAGATCACAACATAAATTACAAGAAGAATATCCACGTTAAACAGTGCAAAGAACTACGTTATATATCGCATCACTTTGTAAAATATAGAAAGCTACATTGTTACCTTATACAAACTACAAAAATACGTTTTTACAACAAAATTATGTAGGAAGAAAAAGAGTCGGCTAGCTTACATAATAAGGAAAATACAAATGAAAACAATTTTCATACATTGTCGGCAGTCGTATAAGCCGACGCGTTGCTACTCGCTCCATAACATAACACCGCCGCCGTACCCTTTTCTCAGTATCACACATACGGGATGTGGTGTAAGATGAAATTACACATTTCTTCTTCCTGAGTCCTGGGGCACACACCCGGAACAATTACATAATAACGCGCCGAGTGTCGCGCGAATAACCAAGAAGAGTACTCTATACAAAACATAGTAATGCGAAAACATTATCAATGTCTTAAAAGTATAGGGCATTAAAAATTCTTTAAATTTCTTTGCGACCAGCAAGTACTGGCGATCCAATTTTTTATCGAGTCCTAGTATTAACAATGTATGTCAAAATAATACTACGTAAACAACGATCTCATTTACTTTAAAAAAAAAAAATACAAATTAACTGTATTGTATATAGAAGATCATCAGCACCTTTTCACGACTGCCTCGTCGGCTTTTTTGCTTTGGCACTCAAGCAACAAACAAAATGCAGTGTTTTATATTAAGACGAGACAGAAATAAGTGCGACTTCTTCACTTAAACCTCTATCAGTCTCTCGCGCAATCAGCTGGTGCGCCATCAACGCCTCCATTACCACGCCGCGTTTATTACCTCATTTGCATCGTGGCGCAAACATACCATTACAACTTGAAATCTGACACGATGGTAATGGAAGGAAGGAACAGTGCCTTCCCCCCGGCCCGCGGTGTCGCTCCCCGCTCTCCCACGGTTACGAAACTCACGGTTGGGTTTAAAAAGGTGTAATCTTGTCTTGAGATATTATTGTACAGAAATGAGCCGTCCTGATAAGAAAAGGTACATTTGTGAAAATTACCCTGGATTCTCCTATGTATTCTGACTAGAGGTACATATTTGTTTTCACAAAAACAAGAGCTTTTAGTAGGTAAATTTACCATGTTTTAATAAAATGGAATGTCATAATAAAATATGTAAAATTTACGATTTCGTGCGTTCCACAAACACGAATATTAATGCAAGTTTTACTACCCCAACTGTTCCAAGTGCTAAAAAACATTGCAGCCTGCAGCGCTCTGTAAATATGATGGAACTTTTATGACGGCTATTAAGAAGTTTAAGACAAGAAGGTTCTTATTTCTGTTTAAGATATATTAGTCTTACATTCATTATAATTAAATATACTTTTGCCCTACATAAATATTATTTGTATTTTCTAAGAAAACTGTAGGTTAGCGATGTGGCAGGCAGTTTAGTTGAAGATTGGCATAATGGTGATGGATGGCAAGCTGCCGCCCAGTCGGGCTTGTCTGCCACGAGATCCGCGGGCGCAACTCAACTACAAGTATACCATGTTCGTCGTACGTAGCATTTGGCCGGCTTGTTACAGGCTCTCAGCGCCCCATGTATTCCTCAGGGCATTTCCTCCCTACTCATTATCCCCGATAGTTATTACTGTCATTTTTCAACTCGTTATTTACTCAGAGGAGAGTTGATAGCGCGACATTTGCTTTCAATGGTTAAATGTAAAGATTTGGTTGGGGAGGATTTTATACTTTCGTATAAGGGTGGATCTAAGGTGTTTTTTTTTTCATTGTTGTTGCTTTTCAACGAGACTCTCATGTCAGTCATAAATCGCATGTTTTAAGTTTATCGCAAGAATACCGAAAGCAAAACTTTGACAAATTAAATAGATCGGTTACCTCATCACCAGGTACACGGATCCAGTAAAGTCCCGCATTACGGCAGGCGGCGGGCGTTTCTCTCGCGACGCGGCGGGCGCGGGCGGCCAGTTTATCAAAGTGTCGTCGCTGACAGTGATAACAGCGGTAATGTCATCTTGATAACGAGAAATGAGAAAACTTTTCTTTTGAAACGTAAATAATGAAGGCACAAGCAAAGCCCGCTTTCCGTATTAAAGAAACAATCTCAGCTTTAAAAGTGATATTTTGTTGACAATTTATTAAGAGATTAAATTAAAAATGATGGCGGACTCTAAAGGAATAATGTTAAATGTAAGGTTCAAAATTTATGTCACTAGGTTAATTTAGGTTATATGCAGTAAATAATTCTATGTCCCTAGTCTTTTTTTTTTCATTTTAAAAATTGCAGTTTATGAATAAATCCGTAATATATGTTTAATATTCTACTCCCAACTTTAAAAAAACGCAAAAAATCTAAGTCTGCAAAAATATTCATTAATAACATGATCTATGTAAATAGTTATATAATGTTCAATTGAAATATTGTATTAATTATTAACAAATTTATTTCATGAAACAGCGCATATTCTTTTTAATATGGAAAAAAAAAATTACGTCGATAACCTAATTTACAGTACTTTTTCAGATTTCATTGAATATCATATACCCAGTCCAAACTAGACATAGTTATCAGCGTACCATCTATATCAGAATTTACTTTAAATGTCACCCCAATGCAATATGATAGAGCACACATTTTCAAAAGGGCTGGTAATGGATTCACAACCACGGCCGTTCAGAATTACGTTTGTAAATATTTTATCCAGCCCATTGTTGAGTGGTAGGCGACTGATTGACAGGCACTCTCTCCGCGCCACCTAGCGCCACCATGCGCCAGCACTGCGTCATCGCTCGCCACCAAACGCCACCGCCTCGTCGCTTACCCGCGCGGCAATCGCGAACCCGTCTCTACTTTAAAACCACTGTGACATTTGCACTGAAAACGGTTTATTGAACATCGAAATACTTTTATTTTCAATCGACGATTTTATCGTGCAAAGCAACTGCAATTTTTACTAAAGTAATTTTAAAATGTATTTTGCAGTAAATTTATAAGATTTTATAGATGATATGATGATTGTTTCTGGGTTTTAAACTACATCTGGTACTAATAGGTATTCTGTGACTACATACTGAATCCCTTCCATCAATACATACTATAAAACAAAGTCCCTAACGCTGTCTGTCGCTATAATGTTTAACCGTCTTATTCATAAAAAGTTAAAGAACATTTTAGTTATTTGACGTATGTCAATTTAGACTGGATGTCACGTATTTAGCATACAACAAACCAGAGAAGTAGACCTCCAGTAACGCTACTTAAAATCTACTGTATCTTTATGAATAAGACGGTTAATCTTTAAAAAGAATGCAACTGCTTTTGATGCGTTTTTTTTTTAATAGATACAGTGATTCAAGAGAAAGGTTTATTATTTACAATACATGTACAACATAGTAAAAGGTTAGGCAGTACGAAGTATGCCGGGTCGACTAGTTTGTTTATATAAGATAGAAAATCTATTTAAATACGTTTAGAAGAATTAAGGCTTATATTCCGAGTTGAACAATAAATAATCGTTATTTAAAAATATTTACCATTATTATAACTGCTAATGTGTTTAGGTATATCAGTATTAAACTACACCTAATTTACTTTATATATGTATTGAAATTCTATATAAATTGACAACAAATAAGCTTTATAATAGCACAATCAATTTAGGAAACCACCTACGTGATCACATCGGCATTAACCTGGTACTTAACTAGATAGGGCAATGAATAAGGCGCAGCTGCGTAGAGACGCCCCCGTAACACCTAACTGTTAACTAGTTTCTATTTGCAATGTACAAGCTATCCAGCTACCTACCCCCGTCCTCCGGCCCAACACCTAAATACCCACCCACAGTCTGCAAGATCCTAAAATGCATTAAATTAATCAACATTTAATTCCACTTCATGTAACGGCAGCAAGTTAAGTTTCCACACACGAGCATCAAGGGACTTCTAGGAAATTAACCGCGCGTATTAGCCGGCCCCGGAACCTACCGACCGACCGCCTGTAAAATATGCAAATGGAGAGGCGACTCATTTGACGAATTTTAATGGATATTTAACTGTGTTAATTATAAAGTTTTAACTTTGGCTAATTTGGAGGAAGGTCCAACTCTAACGCAGATGCAGTCGCTTCGGCGGCACATTCCCTCCACCTACTAATAAAATTAAAACGCTAATTTCTCTGCTCTCAGGACGAAGCAAATAACGAAGAGGCGGAAATAAATAGATAATAATTAAATGTTTTAAATGTAGATTTCTATTTGCTTCAAATAAGAGAAATGTTTAATTGGCTCGACATTGGCTCGAAATGTCTAGATGCTTCCTCAGGCGCATAGCAGCAAGAACCTCTCTTGATTAAAAACATAACTTCGAAACTAATAAATACTTCAAAAAATCAATCTGCATAGGTAAAAAGTTTTGCTTCAAGTATTTTATAAGCAGTTTAAGTTTACACTTTCAACAGTAGTTTGAAGTGAGCACTTTTAGCATCATTCGAAATTCATAACATTCGAAATTTTTAATAAGCTTTTTTTCAGGCTATGTAGAAAAACTTAGTGAAGTTTATATATATATATATCTAGTTTGCTTTATACTTTTTTACAATATTATTCTACTCTACTGCAATTTGATTAAAAATCATCTACAATATTGTAGAATGATGCAGAAAATTTAATCTTAGTTTTACTCAATTCATATTATATTACCATCAATAGTCCCCAAGCTATATAGGAAATTACCTGTAAACAAAAAAAGAACATTGTTATTATGATAATTAAAAAAAAAAACATCAAAGAATTAATTAAATTGGTCGTCATAAACCTAATTGTTGGTTCTAAAGAGACACAACTTGATGTTTAATAGAAAAAAATCTAACAGGAATTCGGTTAATTGAATTTTGTGTTCGTTAAACTCAACGCGATGACCGGCTCCCGCTTAATTACTAACAAGGTTTTGTTAATTTATAAGGTCGGGCAGTACGAGGAAGGGTGGGAGAGCACTTAGTCGGAACGAAACGCACTAGAGGAGCAAGTATTGCTTCCTGAAAGTAAATCCTCATCTTTGCTCCACCCTGTTCCAATGGAAATACGCCCTTATCGCTGGACCGTGCCGTGACGATAACATTCAAACTCCCTTAAGATTAATTTGCCAAGAACCCATCTTGTACCTACTTTAACTCATTTGCTTTTGACCAAATTCCTGCCTGGTCATCCCTAGAGTTTACAATTAATTTAAATTAAATTAAATTTCTAGTTGGCACATATTTTGGTCTCTGTTATTTCTTAGACGGATGAAATTACCTGTTTTTTATTTTTCTTATTATTATTCTATTGTTTTGTTCTTTAGGTTTGATTTATAAGATATTTTTAAATCCAATAAATATAAAAATTTTAATAATTTCTTATTTATCAAAGATTTGATACTTGTCAAAGTTGATTTTCCCCTCTTATTTTATATTTAGACCTGTCTGTCTGTCTGGACTGTCTTTGTAGAAATCACGTTTTTATCGTTTTTTTTTATTTTTTTTTTAGTTTGACCAGTTTTTATCTACATAACATAAAACAGTTAAGAAAAAGAAATATCTAAAGTATTTTTTTTTAAATATATTTTTAGTTTGACTAGTTTTTATCTACTAACATAAAACAGTTTAAAAAAAAGAAATATCTAAACTGACTTAAAATAACTTTTAAGCATAATTACACTTGAAAGTTACCCAAAATTAATAGTTTAAATTTAAAAAGGTTATTAGGTATGAATCACACGTCAGCGGCAATACGTGGTAAATAGTTTATATTTTTAACCGACTTCAAAAAAGGAGGTTATCAGTTTGACCTGTATGTATGTATGTATGTTTGTCCGCGATTATCTCGCGTTTGGCTCAACCGATTTTGATGCGGTTTTCAGCAATGTATTTGTTACATTCAGGAGAAAGTTTTAGTACCTATTTTAACCGACTTCGAAAAAGAGGAAGTTCTCATTTTATGTGATTTAGTTTGTTGAAGGCGGGTCTCTTTTTGTAAAAAAGAAATTATATTTTTTGTATTTTTACTGTTAATCATTTAAAATTATAATATGGTCCACTTACTGACCTAAATAATGCCTTAAAAAAATTAACATTATCATTATGTTTCTTTATCTCATAATCTCAAGATGGAGCCCGGTCCTTTGAGAGACGAGCAAAGGGACGATTTGAACAGAATTTTTCCAGATATTTTCTTTATTTTATATGGTTTATAAACCAGGCACTAAATTAATTTATATTTTAACATTTTACCTAAATATACGCGGTATTCACATACTTATACTTAAATTAATTGTTTCTGATTTAATTAGTCAAGATGGAGCCCGGTCCTTTGAGAGACGAGCAAAGGGACGATTTGAACAGAATTTTTCCAGATATTTTCTTTATTTTATATGGTTTATAAACCAGGCACTAAATTAATTTATATTTTAACATTTTACCTAAATATACGCGGTATTCACATACTTATACTTAAATTAATTGTTTCTGATTTAATTAGTCAAAAGAGGGCTACAGTATCGGACGCCATTTTGGATAGGCCTTGAAGCCATACATTAGCGGGGTTCCGATTTCAGTTTCGAGGCAGTTAGGACAGTGGGAGGCCTTACAAGGCTTGGACTAAGAGGTATGTAGGTATGTTGATTATTTCAAGGTATTGTATTGACACAGGGATTATCTTGTAAGTATTGTTAGGCGTTAGTTGGGGGTTATCGAGGTGTATGTTTGTACAACGAAACGCTATATTTGCAGTCAACTTCATAATTTACAAAGACGGTGTTTATGTTTATTGGTGAAAACAGAAATTATTTGTAGATAGATAAAAAATATTTTTTAATAGCAATAAAAAAAATACAGCAACATTAAATAATATTTTCAAAGGCAAGTCACGAATCGATTTAATAAATATAGATCATCATGTACCTAGTAAGCATAATAAACGCACGCTTGAAAGTTGTTTTTCTTAAGTTTCATAGAAGATGGTTTCGGAAGAAACATCGATCACTGCAATCATGTAACAGAACAGAGCTCAGATAGCTCCAGTAATGTAATCATAATCTTTTGAGTGGTAATTCTTGCCAATTCCTATTATGTACAGTACAAATACAAGGATAGCATAAAGTGATTGCACCAACTCAAGCGCTTTGAATCTCGGTGAACGTACTAAGAGCACCCAAGTTTAAATTTGGTCCAAGAGCTCGGCCGTTGGTTTATGTGTTAAGAGGAAAATTAAAAATTGAAAAACCCGCCCCGCCATGATGGTCTTGGCGTTAATGGCTGTACATAATTATTAAAGAGGCCGCCAGCTCAAGGCTTATGTGCGAGTCGAGTGGGGGGAGTGGCGCAGCCCCGCGAATGGGCTCTCTCAGCTTAGCGACATCTGAGATGCCCGGACCCTTTAAAGAGCCCGCCACTCGGCGCGACCTGCTTTATATTACCCTGCCCGCGTATCCAGTCCACTTTGATAAAAGAGAAATTGCCGTTTTGATTCAACACTCGACATCTACTTGAAAGTAGACGGCAATGCCAAGTGCCCATGGAATCGATTTTTTTTTGACAAAGCTTTTGATATGTGAAAAGACATTTAATTCGGCATCCTAATCTTTTTACGAACAAGACATTTTTTACGAAAATATTTTTTTTGGTACTTCAAAACGAAATATAAAACTGAATTGTGGCTCTAAGAATTACGACACCTATGACTTTTAAACCTGATAAACGATGATTTTTTTTTGTAGGCCTGGACTGAATGTATAATGTAAAAATATAGCATATCCTTTATACTTTTCCCATTTCATCCTCAGTGAATCTTCAATTAGATATCATACAAAGGCGTCAATATAATGATGACGTAACGAACGTGTTTCCTAGATCTTGTTAGGGCAAGATCATCAACGATATCGATCGACAGTTTCAATTGCAACGAGTTAATAATTGGATAGGCTGAATGAATAACCTACAATATTGTACAATCTAGACTATATATGAATCGAATAGAATCACTTACCCCTTTTGCAAAAAGGCCGCCATCTTTTTTTTCGAACGTGTCTGTCAGGGTGACGTAAGCGCCAGTAAGCCGCCATTTTTAAAAATACTTGACTATGTGGCTTCCTTCCGCTTCGGTGGCTCTTTGTAAGAACTTAGGTGTTGACTGACACTCCCCACATTTTACATACGGGTGGGTCGAACTCATTGTTTTACAAGAGCATTATGAGCTGAAGCGGCTTTGTTTAAAGTGAAACCTATGATCGTTGTGTAAATACGCGGTAAATACATTTGAACTACATATATACATGGTAGGTACCATCTACTTAGTTAGAAAGAGCTTCATCAAACTTATTTGTAGAGATTTAATATGAGACATAATCTATTTCTATACTAAGTAATTAAATTTTTAAGTACTTGTTCAGTGGGTAGTTTCGAGGGTACACACATAATTCTAAATAGGAAATCATACCAAAAGAGTTTTAAAAAGTTTTCTACTTCTTATTTTTAATTTTTGTGTTGAGTTTATTATAATTTACTTCTAGTATTACAAACAACAAATAAAATCTGAGAATGTTTTAAAATGAATTTAAAGAAAAATAATGAAGGAGAATATATCGTATTATAATACCTGCCATTAGATAGTGAATAGTGGTGCGTCACAGCATTCCTTACTCTCTCATCGTAGGTAATGAAAGGCTTGCAGAGCAATTTTACTCCGGATCCGTTCGGCAGCATTTCCACTCAGTACCCACTACCCAGTCTCACCCTAGACCTTATTGTTTTAATTGTACACAAGGGTGACTGTAGCCGTCTGTCCTCTCCAGCCTACGTTTGTGTAAAAAGATGAATTTTTACGTGAAAGTTTACATACGTGAAGCGTTGTTTTTGCTTTGTGAATTCTTTTAGAACTGTATGCAACAACTCAGCAGAGGGTTGATTTTATAAACAATTTTTGCGTTATTTACTTAACATAGAAGGAAAATTATTTAAAGGTAAGCACTAAAACGTAAAACTATACAATTAAGGTGTCGTGTAGTGGCGGCGCATAATACCGCCACGCCATACGGTACCTTTCTGTAGGTGTCGTAAAAAGCGAGTAAGGGAATTTTCGAACACAGTGCAGCAGCGTCTATCATTGAAAATTTTAAACAGCCATAATGCGATCGCCAAACTGCCTGGCGATTATGCCAATTTTCCTCCACAATTTTCTTACTTGCAATAATCTGTCTTCAAACTTTGTCCTCTGATGGGCCACTATCTGTTGTAATGATTATGACCACTCAACTTCCTACTTTATCGAGCGGGCACTTTAATATTTTTATTTAATAATAAGTGTAAAAAGTGATGATAAAGACTTTGTTTCCGTAAAGCTAAGATAATTAAAAAAAAAAAATCATGCCGCATTTCTGACAAAGATGAGTAATAGCAAAACTGACTCTATCAACATCATTATCGACTAAAGTCTTGCATTATAAAACTGACACTAAATTTACTTTCCTAGTAACTAACATTTATAAAAATAACGAAGAATCTAACGGGAAAATAACATTCCGAAATAATCTTCAAGATTTTAGGAAAAAAGCAATCAAAAACTGAAAATATATATTCCTTTCAATAACAAATTTTCGACATTCCCAGTTAGTCACTTTTAGTTTTAGACCTTTGTAAACAAGACGAAAGTTTCCTTAAACCTCATTAGCAAGACGTGTGTGCAAAGTAAACAACTGAAATTAAAATGTCCGGCGCACCTCTAACCGGTCTGTGAAAATCTTTGTGTTGTAAATCGAAGCGGCTAATCAAAGGCAAAGGTTTCGCCTCCGCCGCCGCCGCCATGGGCGCCGCCCGCCCAGCCCGGCGAGCAAACATCGGCTCGCTGGTGTCGTCCTTGGCGCAATCACGCGCTCTTTGCCCTGTCCTTTCTCACAAAATATACTACTTGTTTAGTCAGTACACATCTAATGCTAACATAGCAAAACTCGGGAGCAACTACCGAAGCGAATAGTTTATTTGTTATAAAATATTCAATGTGTTTCTCGTTTAAAGCCTTATTTAAATTCGAAGTAAATCTGCATGAAAAAAAAAACGATTTTATTCTGCATTTACTCCTCTGGGTTTTGCCCCAAAGTAGCGATTGCAAACCCAAAAAAAAAAAGAGTGGAGATCGGGCGCTACAAACTTCACTTCAGAAGTTAACTCTTTCACATAAATAAACCTTCGGTTTCGCCCCCGAATCGTAGCCGATTGCAAATTTCAACACCAACGAGCGAGAGCAACTGTGAAGTCGCATAAATTACAGTTTTCGACGTCCGTGCAAGGTGAAAAACAATTGGAAAGTAGCACTTAGCAGCTTGAGTAATCGCCGGGCGGCAATGACAGTTGGCCCCGGGCTTCTTCACCGCAAGCCGGCGGCGGTGGTCGCGCCGCCGCGCGCCACCGCCGCCCGCCGCCGCCGCCCGCTGCCCGCGGGGCGCCCGTAATGCGTCGCTGTTAATGTGGCCGTGACAAACTGTTCTTGACTAACGAATTGAGGTTTTGGGTCGATTTGTTACACTTCATTAAGAGTTACTTCCTTACTATTTAACGCGAGTAAGGCGTTTTGGATAGTTAAGCTGGGGTTTTACGATCGCACAGTTGACGTATACAAAACGAGCTCTAACTTACTTTGTTTGTTAGGCAAATCGTTCTCATTTTATCTAATGAACGTAAATTATTTTGATATACCCATCAAATTTCTCGAGATAACCTGAATAAATATTTTGAACCGACTTAAAAAAGGAGGTTATATATTATTATAATATATGTGCAATTTAAATGGAACAAGATAAGTTTTTCCTGTAGATCATATTAAAAGTGTATGCAGTTATTATGTACAGTCACGTATTTTAGTCCATAAGAGTTAGCAAAAATAATCGCATCTAGTGATCACATATACCGGTATATTCGCCACTAATGTTTGTATGGAATATATGGAAATGTCCCGCTGGCTCACATGAGTACAGAATTGTGCCAACACCTACCCACGTAAGCTAGCAGGAGATTTTTTATCAGATGTGTTTGGTATTTGTGTTCAAGCTATTTAAGACATTATATATGTATGGACTTTTGCACGTGACTGTACCTTACAAATAAGTGGGTATTCTGGACCGCATTCCCAGCAGAAACTAGTAAGACAAAGTGCGGTCCAGCTGGACTTACACTAGCCAGCACATCAAGCTCTCCACCCTACCACCTTAATGCATTCCACATAAAGACTTATGTAGAACCAAAATGGGTAGGTTGATTTGCTGGTTGTACTTCTGGGGTGGGACGGGCGGTTCCTACGCTTCACGGCCCATGCCCGCAAATAAATCAGTGCTCCTTCCGAGTACCTACTCTAGGTAGTCTACTTTATGCAGACACAACGAACATAAACTAATTTTTATAAATACAAAAGTGCATATACTATTATTATTATCTCGAACGGGCCTTAAATGAAGTTGGTCTAAATAAGTTGGTATATAGAAAGGACGATCACTGCGACGCCGGCCCTCTTGTTCCTTAAACAGGACGGCAGGCTTTCAAATTCACCACCTCACTTTTTCCCAAATATCTTTCGATAAGGAAAAGAAAAACATAGAGAGAATTCTGTGGCTAAAATTATAGAATTATCCGGATAAAATATATTTAAACCAGTGCTGAAGTAATAAAAAGCGTTTCTTCCCACAGCTTTACAAAACAAGTATGCGCGCGTTCGGTCGATAAGCGCTAAAACCTGTAATACTAAGTTCGTTCGTATTTGCTCGTTAGGTCTAAACTGCGCGTACTCGTAATGTGACTTCCGAACCAGTTGTTTTGTAAGGATAGCTATAGTTGCTGTTCCTTGGGATTAGTCCTTCCACATTCTTACCGCAGGGGATTGTGTGAATATCTTAAACTAGGGGTGTATTTCTTGACGTCCAATGTTGGACACACATAAATAATATCACGCCTTTTATTCCACGAAGGGTTAGGCAGAGGCACCAGCTCAAGAGCCAGACCCACGTTTAGCCGAGTTTATGCTTTATTACTAACGTGACAAGGGG
Organism: Euspilapteryx auroguttella; assembly: GCA_951802225.1. Lineage (NCBI taxonomy): Eukaryota > Metazoa > Arthropoda > Insecta > Lepidoptera > Gracillariidae > Euspilapteryx > Euspilapteryx auroguttella. The sequence goes on along the minus strand of OX637641.1, from coordinate 4,066,287 downwards.
CCAGAGCTTGTCGCCGCGGTTATAACGACCACTACTGCGGCCGGGGCCGGGACAAACGGCTTAACGTGCCTTCCGAAGCACGGAACCATCTTACTTTTCGGACAATGTTGGACATAAAACAAAATTAAATAAAACATAGGCCTTCCTCACACCCGCGGGCAGGCAGGTGGTTGGCGTAATGGCGTGGACGCTGCTGGCCGTCCTTCGGGTGTGCGACATCCATGGCAGGAGACGGGGTGGTAGTATTCTATTCCGCTACCAAAGGGCAATATTGTATTCAGAGTGCCTTGTGGTAAATATGCAGTAATAAATCAATAAATAGTATAAAATAAAGTAGCTTCCCGCGTCTTTCCCTATGTACGATTAAAACTTTTTTTTTAATAGATAGTGTGATTTAAGAGGAAGGTTTATAAGTATATAATAAATACACAATATAGAAATAGGTTATGGTATGAAGTTCGCCGGGTCAACTAGTTGATAATATAACGAACACAAAACGTTTGCTGTGCACTTAGTAGTTAAAGTTGTTTTAAAAGACCAGTGGCGGGGCGGCGGCGGGGCGGCGGCGGGCCGGTCGGGCACTCCGTGTGCGGGAAACCCAAAGCAAGCGCCATTTTCACGGCTTGCTCATTGTTTGCTATAAAACTTATACCAAGCGAAGCAAGCAGACAACCGCCTGAGAGAAATTGTTTTGTACAGTACAGAGGAATACGAAAACATAGTCGTCCGCAAACTTTGTTTTGTTAGGTAATGAGAGTTTAATTGTGAAACTACTGAAAGTTTTTCAGAGGAGGCTGCTCAGCGTCCGCCGCGGCAACTGGCAACTCGTTTTCGGTTGGCCAGTGTTTCGTGAAAGTTTTCTTTGCTTCTGCTCGCGTTCATGAAAAGTTCAGCTTGGAACATAACACAATTTGTACCTATATGCTTTGCTTTCAAAGGGGCTAAATATCAAAATTTTGGTGGAAATTTTCCATATTTTACCTATTTGAATCAGTTGTCTAAAGTCAGTCTATTTTCGATGGTTTACGAAAAGCATTATTATGTACTGCATGCTGTCTTCTTTACAAGCGACCATAACTTTGATAGTATTTCAGGGTATTAGTGCAAGTAGTCGGGCTCAGGTGGCGCTTTAAACCTCCCAATATAGCTTCCGGCAAACACGAACTCTTGTTACTTAAAATTTGTTTCACAATTTAATTTTCAGTATTATCCTTTCTTGTTTACTTGTTCTAAAATTATTGTCAACTTAATTTACTTTTAGTTTTCGTAAAAAGGATTTTGAACAATAAAATCAAGTTACCTTAAAAATATTATTAGTACTGGTTTACAGCCAAAATTAGCGTGACTTAGAAAATTATATTGATTTTAAATATTTTTTTTGAAAAAAAAAGTTTATAACGAAATAGTTCTCATATGTAATACTTTTCACTAAGCTATTGTGTCGGTTATATTTGGGTCAAGAAGAAACATGGTTAAAAACTACGACTGAAACACATATGGAAATAAAACCTTATCACCCCTAAATACGTATATCCTTCTTACAATTTACAAGCAGGGATTAGACTTGCAATTAAAAGTTTCCGTTGTAAGAGTCGTATATCACGCGGCAGAGCCGGGACCGCCTGAGACCGGCCAGTTTTTTACGCCACTGTAAGTAATTCGCATCCGAAAATGTTCGAACAAGAACAAAATACACGAAGATATTTATGCGCCTTTCTCGACAGCCCTATCTTTGTGCAAGGCTTGAAATTGATGCGCGGCAGCGCACGAATTTTTGTTATTTCTTTAAATTTAAGGTACCTAATTTAGTGATCTTTGTACGAGGAATCTGTGGCGCCGACTCAAAATTACTTGGTATACCCTACATTACTTTAAGAACTTAGTAATTCGATTATTATTTTATGCTTTTCAGTTTTTTTTTCGGCGGTTTTATTTTTTGATAAAAAGTTTTATTTTATGCTTTTCAGTTATTTTAGGGTTTTTTTATTTTCTTCTCCCACAAGGTGTTCAGTGGTCTCACCGCATAAGGTGATCAGACGACATGGTTTACAGGGACGACAAGATGTATGAAGGTATGGCGATTTGTGGGGAAGGCCTATGTCCAGCAGTGGACGTCTTTCGGCTGATTTTATTTCATTTCAAAAGATATTGTAAGTAGGTATCAAAAGTTATAATGTAACAGGGAAATGCAACCTGTGAGTTGATAAATCGACCCGCCGACTAAAAAGTCACCCCTATTTTCCCACCCTTAGGGTGGGAATTTTATTTCCAAATTTTTATGGGACCCACTTCAAGGTATGCCCTGTCGATTAAAAAAAGAATTATCAAAATTGGACTACTCTGTAAAAAGTTATGCGTGATCATACATTAAAAAAAAATATATATATATATATACGTGTCGAATGGAGTACCTCCTCCTTTTTTTTTCGTCGGTCAAAAAACAATGTTTAAACATAATAATAATATTATCGAATCAGAGCAAGCAGACCATTTATAAGATAGTCAGGTCCCGTGTTATGATCGCATTAAGAGGAAATCCTTTGGACCATCTTGGGTCATTTTGTATTGACGTTATGCTCTATAGTCTAGAGGACGAAAATCATTATTACAAATGTGGCCGTATTTAGACAACCTGATGAAAGTTGCGGGAGTGCATTGGATAAGGAACGACTAAATTTTTTTCAACAGCCTAGAAATATGAAGTATATCTACAGTAAGAGAGATTTTATAAGTAACAATAAGTTGTTTCTAAAATTAACCGTTCAAAGTACTAATTGAAATATACTCAGTTAATACTAAGACGTTAAGCTACAAAACAATGCAAAAACCGGTATTAAGAGAGGAGCCGTTTAAGCTATATAGTCTAAAAGAAAAGTGTCAGTTTATTTTGTATCGGAAGCACTAACAGACCGTCCCGGTCGCCCCGGGCCGCTTTGTAAATGGTATTCTTCTAATTGCTCCAAGGTTGGCTGTTTGCGGCAGTTTGCGCAAAGTCATTGTTTTCGACATGCTTACGGAAAAACAGGCAATATTTAGGGCACCCTTGTCCCGTGAGGAATTCGTGACTCTCCGGAACGGCCCCATCGAAAGTCGACAGGTTGCCTACGCGGCTTGGCTGAAATAAAACACAAAGAAGCCACTTCAAGTTAATTTTAGGGTTTTCCAACTGATTTTTAAAGGCTGGTTGAAGCTAGTTTTTTTTTATTAGTTTGCCACGCCGTAAGTCTCAATAGGCATGTAAGTTTTTCGTTTCCTTCGAAATTCTTTTGTGTCCTTCTATGCTAAGCTTAAACAAGTAACACATTGGAAGTAAACAATACTTTGAAGTACCTGTTCTCGCCAAATAATTAAAAAAAAATATTATATTATACATCAGCATTATCCCAGGCTCTGCGTCAAATAATTAATCGTTGACACAAAGATTTGGTACTTACTTTCCAATTGCTCTAGCAAATGAAATGTGGTAAACAGGATAAAATACTTAGTAAAAATACGTTTAGACAACGTAATTATAAATAGGTTAGACACAAATTAGAAGTAGATACTGTAAAAATATTAAATTGGTTGAAACTCATTATTTATAACTAGTATTACACAGTAAAGAATACCAATGAATTAAATTGAGAACCAGCGTGGTTATAACACATCGATTTGTAAAATTATGGATTCAATTTCTCAGTTATCGATAAGACTCGACTAAAAGCTTCAACTCAAAGCTAGAATTAAAGTCGGGAATACGTTTAGCATCACTTTGTAATTCAAACAGTCAAAGAAAGACTTTGCAACTTTGCTATATTAATCCACCGGCGTCGAATGATTAAACGAAGAGCCAATAAGGCCTAGGTATTTTGCAATTTATTAGCTTTGCAAATTCGAAACTGCCCCGCTGCTGCTCCCCGCGGTAAAATATTGCAGTGGTCTGGTATCCTCCGACTTGAGTATTACACCCCTGTTTTAGCTCTAATTAAAAAGCGATCAAAGAGTTTGCGGTCATTAATCATGAAACTGTTAACGAATAACTCCCTTTCTCGGAGTCCGAACCAGGAAAAGACTAGGATATTAACTAAATTCCCATAAAAAAAATGCAGCTCATTTAAATAATAAGTCGAGATGTTACATGAATCATCGAAAGTGCCCATCTTGAACAATTAACCTGAAGTTGATTTCCAGTTTAAAAGCTGACGGACCCCTTTTTCAAGTTTTTAATTTTTTTTTTATTATAATAGACTGTGACTAAAGGGTTGCCTCTTAATTCGATTAATAACTTGGAGAAGCCATTAAAAAATCAATTTGATGAATTTATAAAGCCTTACTTTGAGGTTTTATGATTTAAAGAGCATAATATAAAACTCTAGGAGATTGTTGGTTAGTCTGCGGATTACTGTGTGCGTGAGCGACTCTGAGCTTGTTTGAATTCGATATCTAGACGATATCCCTATTCGTCGTCCGATCTAAATTGATTATCCAGGCCTGAAACCAAACTAAAGTCGCTCTATCATTTGTCTTGACGCATCTAGTGAAATATTAGCTGGCGCAGCGATGCCTACACTACGGTGACCATAACTTAAGCTATAACAGATTACACAGTAGGTTTTTTTTACTTTTAACTTCGTTCTTATATAATAGTAGACGACCCGGCGAACTTCGTACCGCCGACCTATTATTATCTTGTGCATGTGTCATGTATCATCATCATCAATCAATATCAATCAATACATAGTATAAAACAAAGTCGCTTCCCGCGTCTGTCCCTATGTATGCTTATATCTTTAAAACTCCGCAACGGATTTTGATGCGGTTTTTTCAATAGATAGAGTGATTGAAGAAGCAGGTTTATAAGTATAAAACATGCACAAAATAGTTATAGAGTAGGCGGTACGAAGTTAGCCGGGTTTACTAGTTATATTTATAAACCTTTTGTTTTAATCACTCTATCTATTAAAAAAAGTCGCATCAAAATCCGTTGCAGCATCTTCCTTGTTCTGTGGTTGCAGCATACATACATACATAGGGTAGGGTTAGACGCGGGAAGCGACTTTGTTTTATACTATGTAATTGATGATATACTTAAGTTGTAATAATCTTGTGCCATATCTTTATTCCAAAAAACAAACTTCAATATCTCTATAAATTCAAAATAACGTCAAATTCAGATATCATTAATTATAAATATAACAAAAAAAAAAGTATAACAACAGATGGCAGGCTGATATTTTATAGGCAACCGAATGTTGGCTTACATGGTCGCGCCGCGCCGTTAGATTGTAAACGTTCAATGGCAAAGTTTATTGTTATGATAGCGTGATCCCAAGCCAATTTACGCTAGTTAGGGTGACTGAGGTAAAAAAGAATAACAATAAAGTAATATAATTTGGGAGCACGAGCAGGCGTAACGTCCTCGTGCGTCGGGGGAGACGGCTAATTTAATGAACGAACGCAGAGTTCGGATATAGACGTGACGTTTGTAAAGAGAAATTAGCGGACCAGTATTTGTGCTTGGGATGTTTAATACAATAGGCGTTTTGAATAGTTGATATACATATATTTTCTTACAACAGTTTGCTCCCTAAGACTAATAATTTTTAGATTAGAAAAATATTTATTTGCAAACATACATGTTAAGTTACAAGTAAAAAGTCACAATGCAAATAAACAGCAAAATAAAATAAGTCGACTTTAAAAATAAGTCACCCAAAAGTGAAACTTGCCGAGTTCCTAGGTTCCTATCATCAGCTGTTTACCAGTCATTGAAATGGCAATATTGGTATATGAAATCCGGACTGTTTATTAGACCTATGTACCTAATGCTATTTGATTTGACATAGAGCTAGTTCAGCACGACCTTTAGCACATGTCTGTTAATATCGAGTATTCGAGATTTATTTACTCTTCTTCAATATCTACATTTGCTGTTTGAATAACTATCAAAGGCAACTAGAGCAATCGCTGCTTACGTTGAGATTTTGTAAACAGCTTAACAGCCGGGAACTGGGATTGGGGTGTTCCAGTACAATTTCAGTACGCCCTCGGGTGGAACACCTGATAAGGGCACTTTATAATTAATTACGTAACGAAAACCCGAATATTCCGAAGCAGGCCTGTCGGGGCCAGCCAGTGATCCGCCGGCATCGATTACCATCACCCTATAAACTCCATCAAACTTACATTTACGTTACGATACACAATCGTGAATGCTAAAATCGTAAAGTTTCCCTTGGCAATGTCATTAGGGAAATTGGCGTCGTTCATTTACAAATGTTCCCTTTAACTGCTTTACTATCGACGAATTTAAATTGGTAATCCTGAGGTTTGTTTTATTGCAGTGATATCGTATAATTTGTACTGGCTGTAAAAATTATCGTTGTTACATACTAAAATTGTTACTGCTATCTTATTTTACTGTTTTATACAAAGTAGTAATTGGCCAAACAATAAATATTAATTTTAAATAATATTTGAGATGCTATCGCTATGTTTGAGTTGGGCTTTAGTATAGAATTTCGAATTGAGTGCGAAAACAAAACGACAACGCGTTTACTGCGGATCGAATTTCCTATTTTTATTAAAAGGAAGCAAATTGAAAGCGTTTTAGCTTGTACCAGGTTACGAAGACTTGGGTTTTCTATTTATATATTTTAATATTCGACGGCGGCACGAGTTACTTTGTTTGTTAGTTTATTTATCAAAAAGCTATTTCATCAATAATTATAATAATTTAATTCTTATTTAGTTATTGAGTATGTATTAAAATTAAAAATGTTGAAAATGTTGTCTGTAAGCATTTTTTGTGTCGGTACTTATACTGTACTGCCGCCGATTGAAATTTAAATCGTGTTATTTTGCCAAGTAATGAGAGGTTTTCAATTTGACATCTCAGAAAGTAAAAGTAAAAAGTAAAAAATGATTTATTCAATACAGGATACAAGATATCGCTTATTGAAAGTCAATTAGACTAATCTAATTAATATTGATACCTTATTTCGTAAAGTATCCTATACTGATAGAGGCGAGGTAGTTCAGGGTGCCCACTAATTGGCTCAGGCAAACAAATGTTTGCCTTGCCTTACGACAATGGTCGCCTGGAGACGCCCCCAAACGAGCCCTCCTCTGTCAAATGATTCTACTCCCTTTCGCAATGATTTTACAGCGTAGAGAAGAAAGGGGTAACAAACTCTACTTTACAATTTATCTCTCGCTTTTTTTGTTTTTATGTGACATTACAATTTAATTTAGAATACAAAGAACATAAATTAATAAGATTTAAAGTACATACATGAAATAATGAAAATATCGTGCAGAGCTAGACTACTTCCATGCGTCTTTGTCGTTTTCATAATCATCAACATTGTAATAAGCTTTCTTAATCAAACCTTTTTTGATACGAGTTTTAAACTCATTATCATTCAGGATCAAAATCTCTTCTGGGATCTTGTTATAATATCTTACTTCGTTTCCTATAAAGCATTTGTTAAAAAAAACAAGTTTTATCACGCCGCTATTAGATGGAGTTCTTCAAAAGCTTATATGTCAAGTTAAAATGAATCGATGAAAGCTCAAAATAAAATTGAACCTCGTCATGCGTCAGTCAAATAGTTTTTGTTTCGCTTTGTTTTAAACTTTTCAAGTTCATTTGAACTGATTTGAATTTCTTACCTATGTCTTTTTTTTTGACAACGTCATTTACGGGCGTATAACGAAACTTTTTTTAAAGTATCCTTGAAAATCCCTCATTAGAAGAGTTTCATATATACATAAAACTGATTCATAAACTAACAACCTGTGTCACGCATTTATTCACAATTATAGAGCACGAGCTGTACCGGCTAACTTCGTTACGCCATAGAATATAAGATACTACTAAAGACTTGGATCTATAGACTATATATTCTTTTGACTGCCCAGAATGGGTAAATAAAAAAACAAACAACGACAACAAACCACCTGTCCAAAATCGTCAAAATATGTAAACAACGGAAAAAATATTGCACCTCCTGTTACATTATTTGAGTTTAGGTAAGGATCCCAATTTTTTTTGAAAATCTAATATAGCCTATGACACTCGGGGTTAATGTAGCTTCCTACCCGTGAAAGAATTTTTCAAATCGGTTCAGTATTTCCGAAGCCTATTCGTTACAAACAAACAAACAAATATTTCCTCTTTATAATATTGGTAAAGATGTGCTATATAAAACGCTATTATAGATACTATCAAATTTGACGGAATTGTTATTGCAATTAGTTTTACCGGGTTACCTGTTTTTGAATTTTAATTAACTAAAACCTAAAAGAGCTTAGGTAAGACAAAGATAATAAATAAACCGTCCATGCTAGACGGCGTCAAGGAAAACCTCCAAGCTTCTATTAAAACCAAATCTTAATTAATACTAGGTGCCTTTACAGTAGGAACTAATTAAACTTATTCCATTATTTCTCTAAGACGAACCCAAAAGCTTTAAGATTATGAATAAAGAGATTCTATAGTTGTGTTAAAAAAATCGTCTTTATATATTTTTGAAATATAGTTCTCTTTCTTATTTATTATTTATGGTTACATCAATACATAGTATAAAATAAAGTCGCTTCCCGCGTCTGTCCCTATGTATGCTTAAATCTTTAAAACTACCGAACGGATTTTGATGCGTTTTTTTTTAATAGATAGAGTGATTCAAGAGGAAGGTTTATAAGTATAAAACAAGAGCAATATAATAATAGGTTAGGCGTTGCGAAGTTCGCCGGGTCGACTAGTTATGTTATATAAGAAAAATATAATTTCAGATAAAAACAATAACTTTAAGGAATGAGCTCTTCCTTTGGCACCCCACAAAAAAAAATGCATGAGTAAAATGTCAATAATTGCTGTATGAAAAGTGGATAAAATCAATTTTTTTTAAAGTATAACAAAATGTATACATTATACTTTTTATTTGAGCTTTTTACTTAAATTAGGAATAATCAAGAAAGGTGCAAATAACTGCACCCTTAATAACTTCGCGTTTTCAAAGCGCTTTTTTTTTATGTAAAGCATTGATAAAGGCACATTGAAAGGTTCAATTGTCCGCGCCTCCTAACCAAAGGCATGGATTCCAAACGGCGTCGGCGATGGTGGTTCAATTTTTGTCGACTTTTCATGAATGGCTGTTCTCAAAAGCTGTGTTGATTAAGCGCAGACGCATACTTGTAATTAGTGGCTAGATAATATCAATCGATAAATACGTTAATAAAGATCATTGAAAGTAGAGCGAGCGGGCAGATTATATGTAGAGTTATAGGAAACGCATCAGAATTTTGAGCCTTCTAAAAAGCGTCTAAATAAGCCGCATATGAAAAATACGTCATAATAAAGTAAAATTAAATTATAAAAGCAATAAAATGATGTCGGAATTGTGCTCGCAATAGGTAGCTGTACCCAATAGAAAATTTATTGAAAACACAGTAAGAAGAAAGAGAGACACGGTAAGGTTGTTGTGAAGTGTGTTTATTAGGTTAGATGTTTCCTTTATGCCCCGAGGCAAGAATCTATTTGTTTTGCCACTGTAGACTTTTCTGTTACGTACGTGCTATGTGTTGGATGGAGGGTGGTAAAGATTCACAAGGCTTTAAAAAATCCAGAAAAAAGACACAAAATAGGTGTAGGTACAGTTGTAGTGAGTTCAAAAAAGCTTGTTAACTAAACCAACTTGATATAGAAAACTTACTAAAAACATAGTTCATTTAGATATTTTCTCGAATTAGATATAAATCTTAATTGTTTAGGAATTTCGTCTATTATAGAACACATTGATATTACCACCTAAATCACAGAATATACCTAATAGAACTAACCTACGGGATGGTAAACTAGCGAGACTACTTCAAACGTGAAACTGGTTAATAATACCGCACATTTATAAATAGCATACAGTTGAACTTCAGAGGGCCCTATTAGTGTGTTTCACAACTTTCTACATTTAAGTACTTAAGCGGCTGCTGAGTTAATGCGCGTTTCAGTTTCAAATAGAACGACAGCATATCTTCCAGTAATTTGTATAAAATTGTCGCGCACAAACATTTATCGTATCGTTGCAATTTAAACAAAACGCCTTGGATTCTACAGTACTTTTTATTTTTTAAATGTGACTTTCAACGTTTTTGAATTGTTCCTTATTCAGAAGATTTCTTTTTAAAGCAGTACAAGTAGTACTAGGGGCAGGCTCTTAAATTCAAACTTTTGCAGAGTCAGAGTGAAGAGGTCGCTCGCCGGCGGCACTCGGCCAGTGGTCAGCTAGGCTTCGTCTGCTATGGCCGGCCATTGTGTTGTGTTTCCCGTATACATTTTTTTTCACATTTAAACTGGGGACGGCTGAGTACAGCTCTTTCTTTCAATCCCGTCTGTACAGCTTTTTATATTGTTTTGCCACTAGTTTTGTCGTTTACTTTTGATTTGATGTAAGATTGTTAGTACAGTATATTTTTTTTTTATCCTTAAAGTGGGTACCAGTAAAATATTGTAATTACATATTATGTCTATACATTGATATTCAAACGTCCTAAGTAAGAATGTAAAATTAGCGACATTCTTCCTTTATTTTTTAGTACACAATCTCAATCACAAACATTTTAAATAATAATCTTGGAGTATCCTCGAAATTTCTGATTTCCTTGAAATACCATAGCAGCAAATTGGTTTCCTTCTAAAAAGGTAACTTAAAACCGCTTGTCACCCCAATCTATCAAAACTCAATTCCAGTAGCTTCGCAACGAATATGTATATTAAGGTCGAAACTTTACACGAAAAAAAAGAAATCTCCACAAAAGGAGTTCGCGTGCAGCTGACGCTTCAAATATGCGATATTATGATGTCCCTAATCTACTCCACGGTCGGGTGAGCCGTGAGCCCGGCTGTCGGTAATAATAACGGACTTAATACGCCCGATAATCGGTTTTACTATTTGAAAACCTTCGTGATTGACACTTCTGATGACGTTCGCATTGAATCCGAGACTCAGACTCCAGATTTCGATTCCCAGATATTATTCGCGCTGCCGATAATTCGAGATTGTGACGGGCTTTCTAATGGAAATTATTACTGGATTCAAATTATCTTTTATTGAAATTGCTTACAAAATTTTCTTTTTATATTTTACTAAATATATTAACGTTAACGTAATTCTAGAATCAGTGCCAAGAATAAAGATTTCTGTTGTTCCTTTACTTTTGCCTGCTTAGAAAACCATTGATTGAACATTGAAAGTGACAAGAAAATAGGTTTCACATTATTTCAGCAAGTTTCACATAAGTCATGAGCCCTAGATAAAGATAAAGATTTGGTCCCACACGTCTGTCGAAATATAATGATTGCGTCCGTAATGGAAATACTACTTTTTGCTTGGTACAAAAACTGCTGGCCATGCACTTCTAAGTTCTTTGTCTATTTATTTATACTAGTCTTTGGAATAGGCACAGAATACCCAATAGTACCAGTGTATAGGTAGGTGGTACCGCAAATTATTCGGACGCTTCAGTACGAGCGGCGCGCGGTTAGTTGTAGTGTATTAATCACACTGGCATTAAACGTTGTGTTAGCGCATTTCCATTTAGTGTGGAGAGGCATAATGATACAAGTTTTCGCATCCATTACGTCTGGTTGCCATAACGGAAAGGAAAGCATTCTGCTTACTGTTAGTTTGCTATTATCCTATTCTCTAACTTTGGAGGATTAAAATATGCTGTTTTTAAACGAAGTTCCTACAATGTTTTTTATTTTGTTCTATATGCTGTTCAGAAAATGCAGTGTTATCACTCTACGAACCAAATACACTAAGTTTTTATACATTTCATTGCACGCTTAAAAATTTACATTAATTTATTCCAATTGTTTTCTTAAATTAACGATAAGTCCTGAAAATTATTTTCGCTTGTTCTGTGATCAGAGGAGTTCTGTTTAGGCCTAGTGCTAGAACCGCATTGTTTAATGGAAGGGGTAAATTGCGCATTAATGTTGCGGTAATGATTAATCTGAACGGATTTAGTCAGATAAACACACCGAAATTAGAAACAAATATACTTAGATATTGTAAGGTAGGTTAATTTGCATATTTCATACAATTGCATAAAAACCTGTAGTATCAGGGCGACACGTCGTCGTCCTCTACTGCATCGTCCTCAGTCGGTTGCCGACTTGTCCAGTAGTTTGACTTCCGAGATTTAATTAGATATCCCGTATACATATTATATGACATCTGTCCAATTTGGGTAATTTATTGAAAAGTGTAAGTAAATAGTTTCTATGTGAGTTATTTAAGTAAGTACTTTAATTAACAGGTACATATGCATTCATTGACATATATCATACAAATAAAATTTGTTTTTAAACCCTACAATCTGTACAAAATTGCCACGTAGGGCTGTGAAACAAAAGGTTATCTTTTTTTCTCTTCCCCACGTTGATGATCAATCTTGCCGTCTCCCTTCCTATTCAAGGACGGGACTCGACTTTGGTTGTGTTAGTGATACTCGTATTAAGAATGTTGACTTTGTGTAGCTTAGGCTCATACTAAGGCTAAACACGTTTTTTTGTGTAGGTGGACGTACCGCTGTCGCTGTGTAGAGCAACTTTGATATCTTGGCCTTTGGCTGAATCATGGGTACAGGAAAGGTCTTAAGTTGTTAGTTGAAGAGATCAAAGATTTACAGGCTTGCTTCTTAAGATACCACTTTTAAAATTAGAAATAATATTTCAAAACATACATACATAACGTCACGCCTGTATCCCATCGGAGGGGTAGGCAGAGACAATTGATTTCCACTTGCTACGATCCTGACACACTTATTTCGCTTCTTCTACAGTCATAAGCCTATTATACACGCACGTCGGTTTCGTGAACTCTTCACGCGGCCTTTCCTCAGAACGTCACCAATTTTGTTTGGTGAACGTTTTCCGTGGCCTACCTCTTCCAACCGTGCCTTCCGCATCCGCTCTATATATTTCTTTTGTCAATCTCCTGTCATCCATCCGCTCTAAGTGACCAAACCACCGAAGCATACCCTTTTCAATATTTCTAAACATATGAAAAAAAAAACATGAATTTAGACATAATGTACACCAAAATGAGCGAGCAAAAACTCTCTGAGGTATGAAAGTTTGGAACATTAAAATAAAACAAAAAAGAAATCAAAACTAAACAATTAAGCTATAACAATTGATATTGCCTTAAGGACTGAACATCAGCTTCCGGAAAGAGGAGTAGACAATGCTAACAGTCGAACTGTCTGTGTCTCTGTAACTCACCTCGTCGATGGCGCACGTGATACTTCGCGCGGGAGCTGGGGATGCTGCAGCAAGGCTGCTCGTAGTAGAAGTTGAAGGAAGTGTCGACATGCACGGGCGACGGCGCGGGCTGCTGGCACAGCGCGAAGCCCAGCAGCACCACCAGCGCCACGCAGACCCACCGCACCACGAAACCCACTGTCCGCGAACACATTGCTACAAGTCTAACACCAAATGTCTATGTCACTCTCACTCAAACTCTCATCGATACAGTCTAGTCCGTGGACATTTATGATAATGTCTCTGTAAATAAAAGATTAGCATAATTAATTCTAATTTATTATTTGACTGAATCTAAAGAATAACTGTGGCATATTTCCGTGAATTAGGGTGGTAAATAATAAAAACCTTACTGAATAAGGAAACTTTTTGTAATTTTATTTGCGATAGATCTAATCAAAGTTTCGTTGCAAAGTTAGCCGGCGAACACTAGCGCTCTCCGTTGTTTTAGGCCTAACTTTAAGCACCATAATGCGTGACTAAACTAAAAGCGTGGCGGACCGCTTTACAGCCGAGCTTTAACATGAAATTCCTATTTTTGGTATTTTGTTTTGTACTGAACTACGTATATATTTTTTTTTTTTTATATTTTATTGATATATAATAACATCATACATTTTACAATAACCAGCAAACGAAAACCGTGAGAGGTTTATCTGTTGCTGTGATCGCTCTAATCTATATAGTAAAAATATGTTATCTTACTTAACATAATAAATTTATACAAAAACAAAGAGTGGGGGTTTACGTTACACGGACAGGAATGCAGATTTAATTAGTTTCGTCCTATTTTTGTTTTTGGGATCGTTACAAAGTTTTACATAAAGTTGGTTAGGTATATTATTCAGTACATCGGACAGTATGTATTTCGAAGTTCTTTCTCCGTATGTATTTTTACACTTTGGTAAAATAAATATAGGTAATGTCGATAAATCTCTTAAATTTTGTTTTCTTGTTCTTTTTTCTAACAATACAATATTTTCTATTTCTTCGCATAAAATTGACATCTTAAATTTATTATATATATTAATAATATTACAATATTTATATAAGCCTGTGTTGTCGTTTTTATACTGATTTTTAATACTATTTGGTACAATATACTTGGGATATAATATATAATATACTTGGGATATAATTAAAAATCCTGTTTTTAAACCGATAAACAACATTGTAGGCTTATTTTTTATTAACATGTTTATTATTATGATTAAGAGTTAGGTATAGAAATCATGTATTTTATTTTTTATTTTATTTTATTTTATTTGGGTCCACAAACAACATTACATTACATAGTAACAACTAAAAATATAATAATATGTAAAGTAATCAATGTAACGCCAACAACGAGAACCACAGAGTTCTTTCTATGAAGCAAGAGAGATTTTATATAAATCTAAACCCTTAGAGGTAATAAAAAAAAAAAAGCTAAATTAAATTTAACAAGAAAATAAATAATAAAGGAGAAGTAAAGAGGAATAAGAGCATCAATCAGCATTGAAACCGGACTGTAAATTACAGCGAATACGTGTTCTAAACACTCCAGCAGATGTAGTGATAATATCGACGTCACTGAAATGTGTGTTGTACTCGTTGACTATTCTTACTAAAGGCGACCTCTCGCCAGCGATAGTGCGACAGTTGGTCGAAGCGAACAAACGGTTCGGTCGACCTGTTCTATGAATATTTCTGTATGGTATTTTATAGCTTAGTTTATTTAATAAATCAATACAATCGTACTTGTGATGAAAAATATCATGCAAAAGGGAGACATCAAGGTAAAGCCGTCTTGACTGAAGGTCAAGGATATTATATTTTTCTATAAGTTCAGAATAGTGCAGTCTACTCCTGGAGATTCTATAATGAACCGAACGTAAATACTTCTTTTGTACCATCTCTATGGCATCTTTGTATTTCTGAAAGTACGGGTTCCATATAGATACCGCATATTCAAGCTGCGACCTTATTAGGGATTTGTATAGGTGTAAATATGTAGACGAATTTTTAAACTCAGTTGCAGACCTCATCACAAAGCCGTACATGCGGAAAGCCTTGCTGACAATTTTTTCGACATGCACATCAAAGTGTAACTTAGAGTCTATGAGCAATCCTAGATCTTTAACACAATTAGTTCTGTCCAATACTTGGTATGATAAATAATAATCAAACATTAGAGGATTTCTTTTTTTTGTAAAAGTAATAGTTTTACATTTGTTTAAGCTTAGTTTAAGCTTATTTAAAGAACAGTAAACAGTAAATCTATCCAGATCTTCTTGGAATTTAATGAAGTCATCAATGCCTTCAATGGTGTGGTAAATTTTAAGGTCGTCGGCATATAAAATGAAGTTGCTGAATTTAAAACAGGTATGAACATCGTTAATAAATAATATAAATAGAAGTGGTCCCAATATAGAACCCTGAGGAACCCCGGATGTGATATACCCTTGATTACAGTCAGACTCAAACCCCTTGATGACCACCCTCTGTGTTCTGTTAATAACATAAGATCTAAACCAACGCCAAAGGGAACCTCGTATTCCATTGAATGCTAATTTTTCAAGCAGAAGTTTGTGGTCGACGATATCGAAAGCTTTACGAAAATCAGTATAAATGCAGTCTGTCTGCTTATTATTGTCTAAGTTTTCGAATAGATAAGAAGTAAAAACTAACAAATTAGTCACTGTAGACCTTTTTTTAACAAAGCCATGTTGTTGCTGGACTATAATATTATGTAAAATGGGATAAATTTCATCATGAACCAGTTTTTCAAATAATTTTGAAAAAGTAGGTAAAATAGAGATAGGTCGATATGCTTCGACATTCTTTTTAGATCCACCCTTATGAACTGGTACAATGTTTGCCACCTTCCAGATGTCTGGAAACACTCCCTCCTGCAAACACTTATTAAATATAATGAAAAGTGGTATTGATAATTCATTAGCTGTATTTTTTACAAAAATAGGAGGTACATTATCTCTACCAGCTCCTTTAGAAATGTCTATATTTTGGAGTGCTTTTAAGATTTTATTATGAATTAAATGAATAGAGCTAATATTTAAATCGGAAAGAGGGTTTTCAGGAACATCCGTTTCAAACTCGTTATTTATTTGAGACGGCTCATAAACAGATGAAAAGAATTTAGAAAACATGTTGCAGACATCGATTGGTTTTTGTGCAAGTTCATTTTGATAACAGACAGTGGCAGGTATGTCCGAGGAAATCTTCCTATTAGAAATATAAGTCCAGAAGTATTTAACATTATCATTAATACTAGATTCAACACTGTCCATATATCGCCTGTAACATATTTTACTCTCCACCTTAAACCTATCTCTTAGTATAGAAAATGTGTTGTAATCTGTCATATTTTTATATTTTTTCCACCGCACCCAAGCCTTATTTTTATTTTTAAATATATGTACCAAAGCATCTGTAAACCACGCAGGGAAACTTGCATTATTATTTTTATTTTTCATCGGAACATGTTTTTTTATTATATAATTTACTTTTTCATAAAATATATCAACAGCAGAGTTAGCAGATAAATCATTAAGTAAGTCGTACCAATTAATTTGTTTTAGTTCATTATTTATAATCGTATAATCCGTAGCCGGTGTATAAAAGCAAAATTTAAGTTGTGGTTTGTGTCTAATATACAATAGTTTCGTCGGTATAATAACAAAAAATGGTGGGTGAAAGACATCAATGTTGACAAGCGGTATTGGTGCTAGTGTGCACTCACAATCTGTACTATCTGTTAAAAATAAATCTAAAATGTTACCACACACATTTAAATTAGTATTAAGTTGATTGCAGTTAAAAAGTGACATAAAGTCAGACAGATATCTACATGTCGATGTCATATTAGTAGTAATGACGGGAGTACACTTTGTACCCGTGATGTCCCATTCTTGGTCTGGTATGTTAAAATCACCTACTACCCAAAAGTTTTTTATGCTAGAACAATTAAGTGCTTTATTAAGGACGGTAAAGTGATGATCATAAAGTTCCAGCGGCGAGTTGTATGTAGTAGATGTTTAAAAAAATATTAGCAACAGTTAACAATGCAGTATTCAAACTACTTAATCAATATTCAGATCGTATTTTGTTAGTGTACATTATATTTTAATGATAACGACCACTTTCATACTTTATATAAAAAATATTATTTAAATCCTGTATAAAATTGATTTGTATTGATACGATGTATTTAAAAAAGTACTCATTTAACAATGTGAATTCTAGCAAAAATCAACAATTGCAGAAAACGTATTATAAAGCAGATGTTGGAAATTTGATGGTTAAAAAAAAAGCTAAAGCGGCATACTATGGAGTGAAGATAATTTTGTTTGTTGCATTAAAAAGAATAGCGGACTAGGGTCGCTCTCTACTAATGGCTGCAAAAACCATAACGACAAAGGTATTAAGCGCACCGCACGTAATGGGAACCGCATCGCAATATGCTGCACCAATAAAAACAGTCCCATCCCGTTTAATAGCAGCACGATTCGATTTTGAAATTTAAGTCTATTAAACATGTCTATAATTGATATTATAAAATTTCCGGAACTTTAAAAATCATAAAGACTAGGCTATTAAGTCAACTATAAACAAATATAGTGTGGTATTTTCGAAATTTTAGTTTTCAATAAATACTTTTCTATTGTTTTAATTTATTATATTAACTTCAAAAATACATTTTAACGCTTCAAAGAATTTCAGTAGTCGCATTGTCAAGACATTTCTTTGTTCTAAAGAAACTCTTCCCAAACTTACGCAACACACCAACTCCTAAACCACATAATACTGATGGTTATCTGCCCACACCCGTAAACATAGATTTAAATAAATTTCTTCTGGTAAATTTAACCAGTCCGGGTCCCTCGTTATGCGTCGCGCGACCGATATCGTATCTTTCCTTCAATGTGGCTTGGGATCTCGTCACGTGCGACTGAGTAGCTACGCATTAGTGTAAAATATTACAAGAAACTTCAATTTATAGAAGGAAGGCTAAAGAGTTCATCAAAACTTGACCAGGGTTAGTCGGCCAGCTTAATCATTGCTCCAATACTGTTTTCTTTCTGCGATTATTATGAGGTCTTGACGAGTCAGGTTTATTTTAGAAGCTATTTTGTTTTAAAGTTTAAAACCTAAAACAACTAATTATTAATTAGGAAAACTTCTGGCTTTGATTATTGTGGTAAGTTAAATTAAACCACTTATGGCTGAAATTATAACATAGATTAGTATTATTAGAATATAAAATAGATTTAAAAAAAAAAAAATGTTATAATAAAATGAAAGTAAGAAAGCTCCAAATTCCAATATGGAATATTATTTCCATTACATAACAGCGCGGCGTAGGCAAGAAGGGTTTTAATTTTTTATTTAAAATGATTAATGATACCCGAAACGTTTTTGCGCGTGAATGATTTTTATTCAATTGGCACCGCAGAGTGTGTTGCGAACTAAGCTCTAAAGCTTCTCGAATTTTGCTAGAATCCTCAGGGATTTGGCAGTTGTTGAAGATAACATTCATTTCAAAAGAAACGTCGTTTTCATCAAGGTTTTATTATATTCTTACTTACTTAATGTTTTAGCTAATTAAATTGAAGCTCTCTATAACTTTATGCCTTACTTTTATTAAAGTAGTGCTGGAGGAGATCCAGGAATATTTAATTTAATGAAAATGTAAATCTGATTGTTGATACATTAATTTATTTCTTTTATAATTAATGCTGAATGAGATTAACAAGAATATTTAATATTCTATTAAAATGTTAAATTGGGTTTAAAGTTTAAATTCATTAATTAATTTTCTGTTTCTCTGAGTTTCCAAAGTAAAATAACTATAGGTTAGTGTATTTACTTCATGATTGGTAACCTGAATCGCGAGTAATTATTTACACGTGAGTTTGAATATAATATTATTTTAATTTTATGAACAATATTTTTCATTTTAAATATCGAGATGATATCTTTATTTTCAATAAATCTTTATCTCCTTCATAAAAGCACATATTATATTAAAAGTTGGTATTCGAACCTCTTTTTGTTAATTTGTTATGTACTCCAGTGAATTACTCATACCTTACTGAAGATTATTGTAGCATGGACTACACAAAAAAGTAAAAATGTCAGATGCAAAATATGACGGTCAATTCTAGGAATTGTGCTCGTAAGTGTTATTATAATATGACCGGCCAGTCGATATCAGATCTTTGCTCCCATGGCCCGAGCTCTGAGGGTCGCTATTCAGAGCCAGATTGTTCTCTTGCCGTTTGTTTGTAGAACCGGTTACCTTAACGATGTCTTCATCTTGCAAACAGATCGTAGCAGACCAATACGGCCTTGCCACTGGTGAGCATTTTTAAATCCATACTCAAAACAAGATAATTTTATTGTTTTGCTATGTCCAGTCCATTAAAAAGTGTTTGGCGTCAACATAGTGTTATTTTAATGATAATATTTTAGTTCTTTCTAAAAAAGGATCCGCTCGCAGCAGAGTTTGGTATGAGCTTTTTCATTTTCAATTAGTTCTTGATGATTTAGTGGGAATTCGTTCTTCAGTGCTTTCTTCTGATCAATTTTGTGAGTAATCCTCACTAAGGTAGGGATGGAACTAAATGAACTCTCTCAAAAGCATAAACTATAAATCAGATTTGTGGGCCCCTTCGACGACCCACAATCCTAGGCGGTGTGCTGGTTAAATGACTGAAGAGGGTGGAGGCTTGAAGGAAACTCAGGAGCTTTCTTTTCTTTTTTCTTTATTGGAGGCCCGGTGGTCGGCAGGAAGCCCAGACCCCAAAAATGGCCTTAATTATATTACAAACTTACTATGTACATGAACTTAGCCTAGAGCGCGTGTGAGACCTAGCAGGCCAATCGCGGGTGTTTCCTCCCTCACCCCTTCACCCGTAGGTGACGAAGGCGGGGGTGAGGGGAGGCCTGCGAGATCCCACTTACACACAACTACCCTCTCTAAAACTAATACAAATATAAGCTACCTGCTATTCCCTAAAGGTTCATAGCTTATGTACTACTTATTTACTATACTGAATATCAAGTTATTCTCTATTTATTTCTATATGACTAGCGTTTAACTACTTACTATTTACTATTTAGGCAGTACCTAGCCTACCTAGGTTGTATTTCCTAATAGTTTACCAGAATAATATTTACCAACTCCATAATATTTTTATTTTACCTAATTTACCAAACAGACCTTATTACCTTTTACCGACTCGTTACATACCGCTCATTACATGCATTTACCTCAAAGTTTATACCAAATTTTATTTACAATCTTATTCTATAAAAATGCCCTACAGGGTTCTTTAATATTAAAATCTTAAACTAATGTCTATTTACATAGTCTATATGAGGCCGTTACACTTGTCGCGAACATATACTCCCGCCGCAGCTTGTAGCTGGAGTCCTTAGGAGTTCGCGACCCGGAGTATGGCGAGCTTCTTCGTCGGTCGTCGCAGCACGCCCTTGTTGGTCCTCACGTCCACTGCTCGTACCTCGCCGTCGGGACCCGGGAAGACTGCTTCGACGACGCCTCGCGGCCAGTGGTTTCTTGGCAGCGTCCCGTCCGCAATCAGCACCAGATCGCCCAGCTTGATGGCTCCGTGGCTGGCTCGTGGCTCCCGCCGGTGTTGAAGCTCCGGCAGGTACTCGCGCACCCAGCGCGCCCAGAAGATGTCGGCCAGCCGCTGACTGGTGCGCCAGCTGTGTCGCCCGGCGAGGTCGCCATCGGTGAAAGCGCCCGGCTGCGGCACTCGTGAGGGCCCACCCATCAGGAAGTGGTTCGGTGTAAGGGCCTCTGGATCGTCGGGGTCCGTCGACACATGCGTCAGTGGACGGCTGTTGATAGTGTGTTCGGCTTCTATCAGCAGCGTGTGCAGCGTTTCTTCATGAGGTGCACGCTCGTTGAGGGTCACGTGCAGCGCAGTTTTCACGCTGCGAACCAGGCGTTCCCAGGCGCCGCCCATGAAAGGCGCACTGGGCGGGATCCAGCGCCACTGGATAAAGCGCGCGGAGACCTCTTCTTGTATGGCGGCGGTAGCGGCCCGCCGCAGCTCGACGTCAGCTCCGCGGAGGTTGGTCCCTTGGTCGGACCACAGCTCGGTAGGGCACCCTCGTCGCCCGATGAAGCGCCGCACTGCCATGATCGCCGAGTCAGTTGTGAGGCTGCCGGCGAGCTCGAGGTGCACCGCTCTCGTCGTCAGGCATGTGAAAAGGACCCCGTAGCGCTTCTGGCGCCCCCTCCCGACGGCGACAGACATCGGCCCAAAGTAGTCTAGGCCTGTAAAAGTAAAACACCGGTTATGATGGGCTAAGCGACTTTTAGGATGGTCACCTGTGGACGGTTGTGCCGGCCGCGCTGTTCGGATGCGACAGGCCTGGCACTTCTTCAGCTCGCTGCGCACTGAGTTGCGCAGGCGCAGCACCCAGTAGTGTTGACGTATCTCGTTCGCTGTGGTCTCGAAGCCTCCGTGGTGAAGCTGCGAGTGTGTCCATGCAATGTAGAGCCGCGTCCAGTAGTGGTCGCCGTCGATGACGGCCGGCGCCCGCTGGTTGTATGAGATGTCTTCAGCGGCGGCGATTCGGGAACGAAGTCTTAGGACGCCCTCATCGTCCAATACCACAGACAGTCTTGACAGGCGACTGCCGGCAGAGGGCGCGGCTGCTCCGTTTCGCAACGCTGCTACGTCGTCGGCAAACACCTCTTCTTGCTGCGCTCGTACCCACAGCTCCGTTGCTCGGTGAAGATACCGCGCTTCTAGCGGTATAGGCAGAAATTTAGATACTTGGCTTTGTACCTTTTTATTCGTCTTGTCAGGGCGCGTTGGCGCCGTCGATCTCCATGTCGGGTCATCATCCTCGCCTTTCTTGGTGCGCTTACGTACAGTGGCCGCGCACGTCTCCTTCTTGCGTAGCAGGTCGATGAACTGCAGTACACGCGCAGTCACGCGTGTCGCCCTCAGCCAGCTAGAGAATCTAGTAATGACAGGTAGAGCTTCTGACAGACGGGTTGTGCTGTGCAGAGCATTGACTCGTTCCTCACCTGTCTCGGGCATTGATACCTCTTCTTCTTGCGGCCACTGCTCCTCTGGGAGCCGTAGGAAGCTCGGCCCGCTGAACCACCGATGCTCGCTGCTGAAGTCGCGCGGCGTCTCTCTGGTCGCGTCGTCAGCCACGTTGTCCTTGGTCGGCACCCAGCGCCACTCTGCAGTTTTCGTTGCTTCTGCTATCTCGGCCACTCGGTGCGACACGAACGCCTTGTAGGCGCGCGGTCCGTTGCGCAGCCACGCCAACGCAGTCCGCGAGTCTGACCAATAGACTCTGCGGGTCGGCTTGATGTTGTGCTCGTTGACCGCAGTCTCAGCTAGGCGGCAGCCCAGCACGGCAGCTTGAAGCTCGAGGCGAGGTATGGAGACTGTCTTCAGTGGCGCCACCTTCCCCTTGGCGGCGGCGAGCGACACCTCCACTCTGCCTTGTTCGTCGACTGTTCTCCAGTACACGGCGGCGGCGTAGGCGGACGAGCTTGCGTCCACGAAGGTGTGTAGCTCGGAGTGCTTGCCGGCGGCCAACTGCGGATGACAACGAGATACTTTAATATTGGTTAACTCTCGTACCTGTGTTATCCAACTTGCCCACTCGTGGGCTTCAA
This sequence comes from Euspilapteryx auroguttella, assembly GCA_951802225.1. Classification (NCBI taxonomy): domain Eukaryota; kingdom Metazoa; phylum Arthropoda; class Insecta; order Lepidoptera; family Gracillariidae; genus Euspilapteryx; species Euspilapteryx auroguttella. The sequence continues at coordinate 4,043,302 of OX637641.1, read as the reverse complement.
AGGGCTTCAGTTTTTCGTCCCAGCCGATACCAGAGCGCCAAGTGTTCTGTAGGATGCGCTTTGCTTGCAGCGTGACCGGAGTGATGAGGCCGAGCGGGTCAAACAGTGACATGACCACTCGCAGCGCCTCTCTCTTCGTAGGGACTCGGGCGCCTTCCACGATGTCAGCCGGAATCTTGTGTCGGTTGACGTTGAAGGACAGCGTGTCAGGCCCGGGGTTCCACACCATGCCCAGTATCTTCTCCGGTGCAAGGACCTTCTGCCCTTGCGACGTGCCCGGCGCGAAGTAGTCACGCACCGCCGCACTGTTTGACACCCAACGCTGCAACACAAAATTACCCTTTTTATGAATAAAATCGACTTCTTTAGACACTTTTAGTGCCTCTGTTTCTGTGTTAAAGCTTGCTAGGTAGTCGTCCACATAATGGTTGTGAACGATGGCCTCTGCTGCCTCTGGATACTGCTGCTCAAAGTCCCTCGCGTTCCTGTTCTTGACATAGATGGCGGTGCACGGTGACGACGTCGCGCCGAAGATGACACACTTCATTCGGTACTCGTCTGGCGGTCCCTCCCGCCGGTCGCCGCGCCACAGGAAACGCTGCATGTCCCGGTCCTCCTTGACGATGTCCACCTTCAGGAACATGTCCTTGATGTCCGCTGTGACTGCTACGGGGCGCTGTCTGAAGCGCATGAGTACGCCCGGCAGCGACTGCAGGAGGTCAGGGCCCGACAGCAGCAGGTCGTTCAGGCTTATGCCGCGCGTCTTCGCAGCGGCGTCGTGCACGATGCGCAGCTTCTCAGGCTTCTGCGGGTTAACAACAGCAAAGTGCGGCAGGTACCAATGATTAGGGTACTTAGCTGTGGGAGCTGGCTCGGCGAACCCGTTGTGAAGCAGCAGTTGAATCTGCGCTGTGTATCTTTTCTTCAACTCTTCGTCCCTGTCGAGTTTCTTCTCGACGAGCTGAAGTCGGCGTAGTGCACTGTCGTAGTTGTTCGGCAAGTCCGGGTTGTCTTCTCTCCACAGCAGGCCGGTTTCAAAACCTCCCGCCGGTAATCTCGCAGTCTTGTTCTCGAGGATGAGTAGAGCCCGCTTCTCGTCGTCATTGAAGGATCTTTTCGGCTCGACGCCCAGGCTCTCCAGGGCGAAGTGTTCCCTCATAAGCTGCTCCATTTCTTCCTCGCCGTCTCCCTGTCTGGTGACTGCGTGATTGACCCGTTGCCGTTGTGCTCTGCTGCGTGCCTCCTTGACTCCGTGGAGGACCCAGCCGAGTTCTGTCCTAGATGCTACTAATTGATTTTGCTCACCGCTACGTGTAGTGTGTGCGATGAGTAGATGCCAGTTATCCTGTCCCACCAGGATCGTCGGAGTGCACGTGCCGAAGGCTATCTCCTCTTCGATGTCCGCCAGATGCGCGCAGTCCTCAACGTCCCTCCGCTCGAGCGTCTGCGGCGAGAGTCTGAGTCCGGCCATAGTGCGCGCCGATATCTGTAATGAGTCTGAGTTAAGGCCACGTATATTTAAACAGACTCGCCTGGACTGATCCTCGTTGTGCTTCGACCCTCCTACTGTTTCGATGTAGAAGGGTGATGGCGGTCCCTCTGCGCCGATCCGCTTCGCCACACTTTCGTCTATGAGCGTGCAGGTTGAGCCGTCGTCCAGGAGCGCGTATGTCTTGTAGGCACCCTCTGGACCGGAGACCTCGACTGGCAGCACTTTCAGTAACGCCGTCCTCTTCCCAGTCGTGGCCGAGGCGATGAAGTGCGCCGGCGGCTCGGTCGGCTGTGCTGCGGTCACGAGGCTCGTTTCTGTGTGCAGTAAAGGATGATGAGCGTAGCGGCAATTATTAAGTTCACACTTCTTGTACTTACATGTGTGACCCTTGCGGCGAAGCTTGAGGCAGCGGAAACACAGGCGATGTTCCTTCGCCATCTCCCAGCGTCTTGAGACTTCCGCTTTCTTGAATGTCTGGCAGTCCGGTGCTCGATGGTCGACTTTTCGGCAAACCGGGCACTCCGATTTTCTATCTTCGGTGTGGTAGCTGCGAACCTTTCTTTCGTTGGCCGTTCCTCTTCTATTTTCTGGCGGCTGGAAAGGGTTTTCGGCCGGCGCGTAGCTTCCACAAAGTTCCGTTTCTCGCTCGAGGAAGCGGGTGATCGTCAGCAGGTCCGGTTCCTCGGCTGGCTTTGCAGCGGCGAAGTCGTAGTAGCGGTAGCGGAGAGTCGCAGGCAGTTTCTCCACTACGCCGCGCACTATCTCCGGGTTGTACAGATAGTGCGTCCTGTTGAGCGCCTTCACTGTCGAAGTAATATTAGTTACCTTGGACGTGAAGGCGCAGAGATCCCTCGGCGTGTCGGCGAGCCGTGGGAGTCCTCGAAGCTTCTCCATCTCTGCGATGACCAGCGCGTCGGGACGTCCGAATCGTGAAGCCAGCAGCTTCATTACCTCGGCAGTAGACGTCGCCCCGATGAACAGGCACTGCGCTGCATCGCGTGCGGCTCCTTTGAGACTTCTCCTCAGTCTCATCAGGTTGGCTTGCTCACTAAGTTGATTTGCTGTCTCTTCGTAGGCAGTCTTGAAGGGCAGCCAGTCCGTTGCGGCGCCCGAGAACACCGGCAGGTCCATCACCTTGGCGTTGACGGGTTGCATGGAGCGGGCGGCCATGGTTAAGGCGGAAGCTAGTTCCCTATAGTCGAGCGCTGGCGGCGGCGGTGATCGCTCGACGTAGAGGACGGGAGCCTGACTCTCCTGAGTCGGTTGCTGTGTGTTGATCTGCTGAGGTACGTCGTGACGCGGCGGTGGTCTCGACGTGGGCGGCAACTCAGCAGGATCTAAGGGCGGCAGCCCTCCTGAATCAGCGGCGGCGGCAGCTCCTTCGTCCATGTAGGCACCTGCGGTCAGAGCCAGTGCGTTGTTCTGGACCCAGGTGTTGGTAAGCTCGTCTCTGAGCGTGGCGTTGTCATCTATCTCCTCGTCCTCCTCATCCGTCTCCTCTTCCAGCAGAGCGACGCGTGATGCGGCCAGCTCTATTTGTCGCTGAAGGAGCTCTTGTCGTGCATTTTCAAGTTCGCGCTTGCGTGCCTTTGTTCTCTCAGCGCTGTGTCTGCTTGGCACCTTCCCGCCAATCGGTGCTTCCAGTCTCGTAGCTGTCATCGCCGTGGTTTCCGTAGCCGTCGTGGTGTAGTTGGTTGTTGCGGCGGCTGAAGACTCGGAAGAGGTGGCAGCGGCGGCGGCAGCGACGAGAGCGGCGGCGGCGGCGGATAGCGTAGCGTTGGCGGCAGAGGGCTCGGCGAACGCAGAGGCGACGGAGGCATTGGCCGCTGAAGGCGCGGCGGTGGAGGCGGGGGCCGCGGGGTACGCGGCGGTGAAGGCCGCGGGGTACGCGGCAGTGAAGGCCGCGGCCGCGGGTGGCGCGGCGGCGGCGGCGGCGGCGGCGGAAATCGCGGCGGCCGGTGAAGGCGCGAGGCTTGCGGGGAGGGCGGTCCCCGCAAGGGGCGCGGGGGGGGCGGCCCCCGCGTCGGCAACCCCCGCGGCGGGGGTGCTCCCCGCGGGGGGTGCGGGCGCGGAGGTGCCGGCGGGGTTGACTTGCCCCGCGGCAGACGCGTGTGTCGCGGGCCCAGCGGAGGGCTCGGCCGCAGAATGCGCGTTTAGTGCCGCTTCTCGATTGGCTGCTTGAGCGGCGGCGCGGGCAGCGCGATCGAGGGCGGCCGGGTCTGGGCGCGCGACGTACGGCGCCGACTTCTTGCTCCGGGTTATGGGCATCCCGATGTTGCTCCTGAGTTTCCTTCTGTGGCTTGACTGTTTCTTCAGATGCGGCTTGCAGAGATCAGTTTTCGCTGGACCGCTTGCGGCTTGATTCTTCTATTCGGCTCCGGAGGACCAATTTATTTGGTCCTATGTTCCGCTTGCGGCTTGAATCTTGTATACGGCTCCGAAGGACCTATTTATGTGGGCCCCTTCGACGACCCACAATCCTAGGCGGTGTGCTGGTTAAATGACTGAAGAGGGTGGAGGCTTGAAGGAAACTCAGGAGCTTTCTTTTCTTTTTTCTTTATTGGAGGCCCGGTGGTCGGCAGGAAGCCCAGACCCCAAAAATGGCCTTAATTATATTACAAACTTACTATGTACATGAACTTAGCCTAGAGCGCGTGTGAGACCTAGCAGGCCAATCGCGGGTGTTTCCTCCCTCACCCCTTCACCCGTAGGTGACGAAGGCGGGGGTGAGGGGAGGCCTGCGAGATCCCACTTACACACAACTACCCTCTCTAAAACTAATACAAATATAAGCTACCTGCTATTCCCTAAAGGTTCATAGCTTATGTACTACTTATTTACTATACTGAATATCAAGTTATTCTCTATTTATTTCTATATGACTAGCGTTTAACTACTTACTATTTACTATTTAGGCAGTACCTAGCCTACCTAGGTTGTATTTCCTAATAGTTTACCAGAATAATATTTACCAACTCCATAATATTTTTATTTTACCTAATTTACCAAACAGACCTTATTACCTTTTACCGACTCGTTACATACCGCTCATTACATGCATTTACCTCAAAGTTTATACCAAATTTTATTTACAATCTTATTCTATAAAAATGCCCTACAGGGTTCTTTAATATTAAAATCTTAAACTAATGTCTATTTACATAGTCTATATGAGGCCGTTACACTTGTCGCGAACAAGATTATTAAAAGATACGTACAGAAATATTGCAATATCAGAACCAAATACAAAATATCAAATGAACAGTGGCAAGGAAAATCTTGATCATTCAAAGAGTTTAATATCTGGCGATCTAATATTGCATTACAACACTTATACCGTTATTGCTGCCCATTTCGCGGAAGACTTTGCTCATAATGAACGCGGAATGTTAAGAAATTTCATCCGACAACCCATTGAGACAACCCTCCCAATTGTGCGAAGGTGTTCCATTGAATAGTAGGTGGAGAAGGGTACAGAAGTACTTATAATGAAATTTCGCGTAATAAAGACTGGTAGCTGGTAGGCCCGTAACATAATCCTTCATTGTTTCTCAGGGTACTTGCTTCACCCGCATGCAAGTCAAGTTATTTATCCGTGTTTGTCCGGCTCTAAGGCCACATTTGGTAGAATATTTTGCGTTGATCTGGAGAAAATAGTCAATAAAGAGTTCTTCTTTATGTGGCACTATTACGGGGTTGTATCAGAGTTTGTGAGCTTTATTTTATTGATTGGAGTGTAGTTACGTTACGAAAATAGTTTTATAGGAAATTTTACTCACATCTAATAATACTTACGTTGATTTAAAAATAGTTTGATGTTAAATAAAACTATGATATTAAATATTTAATTCTTGTAAGCGAAGTTACCTTTTTAATTTTTTATATTAAAGGCAAATCTGAAATAAATTATGAAAATATATAATTAAATACTGGAATTGTTGTTGTTTAAATGAGATGCAACAATCTATTAAATAAAAATATAATGGAATTATATCTGTTGACTTTGGTTATTTAAAATAAAGCTATGCAAAATATCGACACGTACTCGGAATTTTACTCGGAATTAGATTTAAACTTTATTAAAAAAGATCTACTTTCAAAAATTGCATTAATTATAATGAAAATTTGATTAGGTTACTTATATAAAAGGGTACAGTTTTGCAATATTATGATCAGTAGCTAAAAGAGCTGACGAAGCCACCACGTACGGTTTTGAATAATTTAATAATCCTACTAGAATTTGCTGAGGAGAATTTGTTAGGGCCAGCGAAGGCGTATACGATACGCGTTCAATAATTTATTGAAACTTCGGTTATAATTTATCCCAAAACTAATTAGTTTGCAGACTTACGTATATGTA